>JALNQF010000651.1:0-17840 GCA_028456385.1 Ophiosphaerella korrae | reverse complement strand
AAAGCGGTTAATATGCCTGTTGTGGTTTGGCGCCATCTCAACCGAGGCAAATCCATAGTCAGTTGACCTGCTGCCTCTCAACCAGGCCCCGCTGCGGAAACTAAAACGAAACCATCCACAGAAACCCCATGCAAGCTAGTGACCGTTAATAAGCTACACTCATCAACCCAGGTATGCCTAATATCTGCCGAGGGCAGGGTCCAGATTTCAACCTCTCCAGATCTAATCAGATCGTGGCCTGTGCTTTATAACTGCCTCTTGACGGCCGCTTCTTCGCCTGCCTTCCCCTTCAGAAACACCAACGCCCACGCCAACATCTCTCTTCATCTACACGTAAAAATTGAGCGCATCCAGCGCAAGGTCGCAGCCGGTGTGGGCTGGCCATCCTCCCTACTAGCGGTGGCAACTCGAAGTACCATCTCACGTAGGTTGCGCCTCACAATGATTTCGAAGCGAACTGCCGTACTTTGGCTATGCTTCCTTTGTGCTACGTCTGGCCTGCCGCTTTAGAGACAATCTGCTCGCTAAGTTCCATAGCCTCCAACTGCCATGTTGCAAGAACTCCGCGAGATGATACAGCCTTGCGTCTTAGCCAGGCAGCTGCCCATGTCTCTCGTCAACTCCCGATACGTGCTCGAAATTCCCGGGCGAGAAAAGCATGGGCTTTGTACAGTTCAAAATATGCGGGGCTATATCCCCCATGAGCAGCGTCCTCAAGGAAGTTTAGGGAAACCGCCACCCTTCTGCCTAAAGTCGTCCCATACATGTTAGTCCCTTTGGCAATATGGAAAAAGTCTTCACTTACCTTCGTATGTCAAAGCGACGGCCCTGGTAGAGGTGTCTCCGGCTTCTTCGAATGGGAAATCTGCAATGTTCCACCACAACGCGGCGCCGATAATGAACGAGGCTACTGGGTTGCTGCTATCGGCTTGGTCGAATAAAACACGGAAATCCTCCGATTTGATTCGGCTTGTCGACTGAAGTAGCTTCGCCGCGTCCTTGTTTAACAGCCGTGCTTCCTGCACCGCCTGAAGAGCGCCCTGCTGGATGCGATCAAGATCGCCGTCGACCGCACTGCGACGATTTTCCACATCCTGCGTCAATGACTTTTCTATACCTGACGTTTGCAAGAATACGGAGGCGCAGAGCTCTTGTAAACTTCTGGCAACGGCGTCGGCAGTCGTTCGGTACATGGGATCTCTCCGCCAGCATTGCCGGATGATATCCATGAATCGCGAAGCATCGCCGTCCTCCTCGAGTTGACCTGGTAAATAGCTGTCTCTGAGCTGTTGTCTGATAGCTTCGCACTTGGTAGTATCCTTGAGAATAACGTCCTCTAGCCTGTAGGGAATCTGAGCTGAAATGCATTGCCACATTACAGTTCCGAGACTATGCCTCGATGTCAGCATTTACCTCGTTGACTCTTTGCTTTAGCACAGACCTCCAAATATCGGTTGCCATGGAGTGTTCTCTTGTATACTGGAATTCGGGGGCTTCATACCGAACGTCGTAATCGAAATTAGTAGTTTTCTGGTAAATCTGGAACAAATCAGGTATTCGTGACGAGGTATTGGTTTGTGACCTACATTGCGCAAATTCTCCAAGTTCGACAGGACTGGACATATCTTCCCTGACGGCAAAGTCTTAAGGATAACCGTGCGATCACTCACAGATTTCAAAAGAAGGTCCGCTTTGTGATACCAAGCCATAGTCTTGGCGAGGTCAGAGCAGAGCTGAGCTCTTTCCCGCAGAGTCCATTGTGGTAAGGCCTGCGCACAAGCATGACCCAAGGTCATTTCACCTGTCAAGTCCTCCATGACTGCATAATACTTCTCGTTTGCGCTCAAAGTACCGTACAGTCGCTGGACATATGCGCCTTCTTGAATGTCTCTGTATATGTCCAGATTTTCCTTGCTAGCCTTGGAAGCCTGAATAGGATAGCAAACGACAGGGCCAATGCTACGGAAGGCCCCCTTTCCATGAAATGGCTCTTCAGCTTCGAATGTCAAACTGAAATTCTCGTCTAGGTAAAAGTCTGGAAGAATTCGGGATGATATCGCCGCATCTATTTGCCGTTCGCGTCTATCACGCTCCTCGAGGTTCTTTTGCAGGTTCGTTAGGATCTGAGCGTGTGATTCTTGCCCACTTAGTAGCTTCTTGAACGCGACACCCTCGCGGACCAGAATATCAGTCTGGCGAGTGCGATCAGAATGGAGCCACGAGGATTGCAAGAGATTTGAGATCCTACCACAGAATCGAAGATGAAGACATCTCGTAAAGCATTCAGCTCCGTGACTAGTGAGGAGTATTCATGACGCACGAATACCTCCAAGCCCACAGTGCTTATGCTCCAAGTCCGACACGAGTCGACGAAGTCTTCTACCTTCCGTATGCAGAACTTGAAATTGTAAATGGTCTGTAGACCTCTCACGGCGCTCCTTTTGCTATCAAGTAATTGGTGGAGTAGAACGGCTTCTCGGCCAAGTCTCGAGCATTTGTTCTTGAAAAGCCTAACTTCATTGATCTTCTTGACAAGCGAAATAATGAGAGAGGATGTCTCAATCACGCATGCCTCGATGGCGAGAGCCAACTCGGGGCCCATTTGGGATAAGACCGCTTTAGCAAGGCTGGTGGAATGGATTGTGATACTATCCTGTTGTAATGAGTGCGGATAAGATCAAAGAAGAGCAGTGGAAGGGTATGAGTAATGGGGAGATGCCACGGCGGGGCATCCACGTGTACAGCTGAGACGCTAGGTCACGCCATCCACAAAAACGCCACAAGCTCGCCCGGACAGCATGAATACGAGATGATACGATAACAGTCGAAATCAATGTAGAGGGTATTAACATCCTAGTCAAATGAACAAAAAATACCGAAACATCGCAGTAACCTTCTCCAAATCTGGATTGCTTCTATTTCCTAATCTCGAGCACTCTTTCCCAGATCGATCATTCTTTGCCCAGTCGCCAGGACCACGTATTCGGAATGCCCCCCTCAATAATTCTATCCCTGCATGCTGACGAGAAGGGGATTTTGGATGAATATTATGCTACGTTTCAGAGGGACCCTGACCATCCCAATCTGCAAATATTGGAACTCACTCAGTATGTATTCGGACTGTGGGGTTGGAGGCAAAAGGTGGAAGATATGTTCGACATGGTCATCAATGACCCTGAACTCTTTCACTACCATGGCGGAGACAGAGGAAAGTGCTGGGAGCTTTTTCTGATTAGAATGAAATCGATCCGCTATGGATGGGACTCTCACTTCTCAAAGGTTCCAAGGCTTGAAGCTGACAATCCCGGGTTCTCGCTGGCCTGGATACATGCGCCGGACGAAACACCCTTTCTATGTCCAGCTGTCGAAGATCAGCCGTACTGGGCGAAAATCACTGAGATGTACGTTAGCCGAAGGAGTCGGCTATGTCCGTTCTCAGAGCCTCAAACTCTGGAGATGAGGATCTCGGAATTCGCGATCGAAATTCCAACACCGAACACCCCGAGCTCAGCAGTATCTAACTCTTCAACAACCATTGAACACTCGGACCTCGGGTTTCGTGTTGGACTGGGGGCGGGGCAACGGAAGCAAGTGACCGGTGAGCGGGAAGTGCAAAAATCCGAGCGCCATTCGGTCATGCGGGTCACGAAAGAGTGGCCATACGAGATCTGGCAGCTCGTTCACGTATGCAGTATCCGCGAAAGATCTGCCGGATACCGCCACATTATTTGGGAGGCTCTCCGACACTGTGATTTTGACAATCTATACACCGAAGTCGACGAAGAGTTCGTGAGAAAGGACCTCAAAGCCAAAGTATGTCGTTAGTAGGTCGGAATCGCAGACAAAGGCACTGCTAACGGCTATACACAGTTTCCAGATTCGAATGCTTTCCTCATCGGTGATCCTGCTGATTACGTGGATTTCATACCTTGGAAAGATTTGGTAGTCAATAATTCGGACGACAAGGGACGGGTCGCATCTTGGAACCCTCCGGTCAGGCTGAAACATGACCATCATCTCCACGCAAACATGACCACTTACCGGTATTGCATTGAAAACGATTTCTTTCTGCAAGATCATATGGATGACGGAAAGGTCACATTTTTAATCCGGCCTTTGAAGAATTCGGGGTTCGTAGAGAAACTCCACGCCTTCTGGATCTGCTGGGTGAGTCAATGTAGAAATTGGAGAGTATTGTGCTTTGCAGCTCTATCTCTTATGTTTCTTCTAGAATGACTGCGCCATTACCACAGACGCAACCACCGGGGAGTATCTGCTTCTGGATACTATTCCAGGGCGGCAGTTCCGCCAAGTCTTCGATTCAGCGGGCGGATTTTCCGCTGTGCGATCTTTGTGTAAGAAGATAGACCGCATCCACTTTTCGTCGGACAGAAATCTGCGTGAGATGTTGGGACCATTCTTCGATCCCGACTACGAAAGCCTACTCGATCCCATACCGTTCGAGCAGATCACTCACATTGATCCGAAGCCACTTGGCCAAGGAGAACGGGGCGTTGTCTTCAAAGCCACCTGGTCTTGTCCGCAGAAAATGGATATGCCATCTGCGGAACAGAAAAGAGTCGCGCTGAAGGCCATCAAAGGAAGCGATGAAGGAAATCTTCGCCGGTTCTTCAAAGAGGTAAGTCAGTGGCATTACAGAGGACACATAGCAAATGAGCTGAAATGTCCAAGCTCAGCGTCAATGTTGCAACACTGCAACACCATTTGTCGATACGCAGCTGTATTCAGTGTTTTGGGATATCCAAGACCCCCACGGACCAATATTTAAAGAATGAAACAGGCTGCAATCTTCTTCCACCTGATACCTACCTGCTGGTGATGGAGTACGCCGAATTCGGTCCATTACTCACTTATTTCTCTAGGATTCTGCAAGGAGACAGTTTCGATTGGCCACGCATCCGTGATATCCTTGTCGACTTGACAGTTTGTGTGTTTGAGCTTCACGAAGTCGGAATCCTCCATCGGTAAGTGAGTCCATACCATGCACAGATGCTTTGATACTGTCATTGACCAATTCCCGTAGCGATCTGCATGAGAATAATGTTCTGATTGGTATTGATGACACTACCATGTCTGAGGGCGACCTACAACGTCAAGCACTCAAGGTTTCGGATCTAGGCGAAAGTACCCTTTCTGAATCCAAACTGCAAGGTGGCACGTATGGCGACAGAGCTTCCTGGGCCCCAGAGGTCCGCCGAGGTCGCGAGTACAGCCAAGCTTCAGATGTGTATGCGATGGGATATATCATGGCGAAGGTAGTAAGCCTGCAATGGAACATCTGCGAAAGAAAGCATGGGACCCGGACGACCTCAACGCCTAAGTTTATTGCAGATGTTATGAGGTGGTGCCTTCGGTTGAAGGCTTCTGAGAGACCATCTGCGGAAGAAGCATCTGTGGAGCTTGGAAGTTATGGTTTCGAGGAGACGTTTGAAATGGAAGAAGTAGACCCATCAAAGGTTTTCGATCTTGAAGATGAATGGGGGAAACTGCAGGTGGAGTCTGGGAACAGTTGGCAGGAGATTCCGAACTGAATACGCCCAGGAATCGCAATGCATGTTCGGCTTTTTTTACTCATGATCGTATCCTGACTCACGCGGATGCTTAGAGCTGCGCCAGTTCTACGACGCGGTTCTCCTTTCTCAACGAGCCCAATGCTCACGGCCCGAGACAAGCAAACTTCTCTGGTGCGGCCAGTTCCGGTTACAGCCGCTAGCCTGAGCAGTCTCTGCTTTAATACCGTGGAAAACCTTGACGAAGCGTGTCCAGACCGATTTCCCGTACGGCCCTTAGCCAAAAGGCGCAGCTTCTAGGCACACCACACTCAGTGTTCATGATCGCAGGATGCATTTATGCAGACCACGGTCGCGGAGAAAGATTGCCCCAATTATGGCACTCTTCCGGCGGAGCTAGCGGCAGACAGTTTATACTTATTAGAGGGAGGGTCGGCTTGAAGGACAGCTACGGTCAGACGCCGCTGTCAAAGGCAGCCGATTACGGACATGAAGCCGTTGTCAAGCTGCTGCTCGAGACGGGTGCCGACCTGGAGTCAAAAGACAAGGAGTACGATCAGGAACAACTATTAATGGCAGCCAGTTACGGGTACGAGGTGGTGGTCAAGCTGCTGCTCGAGAAGGGCGCCGAACTAGAGTCTAAAGATGACGTGTTTGGCCGGACGCCGCTGTCATAGGCAGCTCAGGGAGAGCACGAGGTAGTGGTCAAGCTGCTGTTCGAGAAGGACACACTCTCAAATGATTTGACATATGCTTTGTAAGCCTAGGACTACCTCACATGATCTCTGTTCATGACTCATTAGGTCCGTTCTCCTTTGTACAGAGCTTACTAGTAGATCCGGACTGGATCACGATAAAGCCAGGCTATGCAAGATAAATGGAGCCCCTGCCTCTAGACGTTCCAGGGCCATCGCAATTCTGTCAGGTTAGTAGCCTTCTCGCACGACTCGGCCCGGGTTGCGTCGGGGTCGTACGACAGGACAGTCAATATCTAAGATGCGAGCAGCGGCGAGTGCCTCCGGACGCTTATAATTGGCAGGACACTTTACTATATCTAATTTAATATTAATAACTTATATCTTTACACTAATATATAGCACTATCGACATTAGTACTCTATTAAGTTTAGTTACACTTCTAACTATTTAGAGCCTTGCATTCCTTAATATTAAGGCCTTGCTTTAAGCGTAGATAGTGTATAGATTACACGTAATTTAGAGAACCTAGTGTAGTTACCCTTAGAGTATTAGCTATTATGCCTAGTAATATCAAGGCATATAATCGTTGTTAGTATTAGAATAAGAAGGGTATAGATATACAAAGCTAAACTAGATTTATATAAAGGCCTTAGAATATTTTTATTAATATAATTTTATTATCCTATATTTATTTATTCCTTTTACTTTATACACATTCTTACTATCTCTATTAAATCTATTATTATAACTACTTACGCTAACTAAAGAAGCTCTTAGCTTTACTTAATAATTTATCTACTAGGTAATAGAATTATTAATCCTAAATTAGGTTAAAGCCTATATAGCTAGCTATAGTCTAGAGATAATAGTAGTACTTTTAACGCCTAAAAGCGCATCTTTAAACTATTATAGGCGCTATAGCGTAAAACGCTATATGTACTCTTAAGTATCTTAAATACTTAGTTTTAGTAAGAAACTATCTTTATAAACCTACTATATATCTTACTAGGCTAGTATTAATCCTCTAGGCTAAATTATAGAGAAATATACAAGAGTATTTACTTAAATATAATTAGAAAGCTAGTTTAAATAGCTTTATAAGGAACCTAATAGATATTTAGCTAAGTATGCTAAAGACGTATATATCTAAAAAAGGTTATTATAAGTTACTAATAATAAGTATTACTAATACTACTACCTATAGATCTAGAAAGTAACTTAGAACTAAATATTTTACTTAAAGATTATAGTAGTATAAAGAAGTAGATTATAATATAAATACGTAATATCTTTATAACTTTATAGATACTAAGACTAATAAATCTATAAAGTTAGCTTTATAATATTATAAATACTAAGCTTAATAAATCTATAAGATTACTAAGAAAACGTTTTATATAAGAAGATTAAAAAGTATAAAAGAGTTACTATTATAAGATATAAGCTTAGAAATAAGTAATAAATAATTATTAATTAAAGAGCTATCTAAGCTAGGCTACTTATATATAGTAAAGTAGCTTAAATAGTGTAATAGGCCTCTTGTTATTAACTATAGGTACCTATCTTAAGAGGTTAGTAGATTATAAAGTAATAGTAAAGGCTTATATTATAATCTATAATAACTATAAATAATAGAAGATATTTCGTAACTATCTTGTATTAGCGTTCTATAGTTAAAGGATTAAATTACTAATACTATCCTAATAATACGCATCCTACTAACTATATACTTAGGCTTCTTAGCTAGCTTTATGCTTTGTGTTTACTAAGATTATAAATTACAAATCTATTACGTACTTAGCTTTATACTTTATATTTACTAAGATTGCAAATTGTAAAACTATTACGTGTCTTTATTATAGTTAGTTTCCTAATCTAGTTTGTTTCCTTATAGGTTATATACGTTGTTATTACTTATAGTAGAGCTAATTAGTTTAAATTAGTTTTCCCTTATTATAACTATAATACTATTCCCCTCTCTAGGTAGGTTCTCGTTCCTTTACCCTAGGCCTAAGATTATTAGTCTAGTTTCTTTATTTATTTCTAGTTCTTTATTATTCTCTATATCTTTACGTTCTAATCGCAATAAACTTCTTTTTGTTACTTGCGTTACTCGTAATAGGGTTAAAATATTTCCTTGCGCCTATTATACTTAATTAAAGCTTACTTGTCTTATATCTTTAAAAGATAGTAAACACTATAATAAGTATATTTTAGCTAATATTTAATATAAATATATACTATCTAGTATCTCTATTATAGAGTGTAAGTATTTAATTATTATATAATCTCCTCTTATTAAGTTATATAGGGTAAGCTATTAACTAGGCTTAAGAGATACTATTATTATAGCTTATAGAGGCTAAGGCTAAGTATAAGCTAACTCTTTATAAGCTAGTAGATCTTTATTCTTATATTAAGCGTCTTTGTAAGATAAAGGCTTATAATAACGCTAAATTATCTAAATAGTCTTGTGCCTTAGAGGCTAAGATAGACTTTAAGGATATAGTTTAGGCTACTCTAGCTCTTGTTATATTAGGCGTTCCTAACGCCTCTCTATTTAGCGCTAGTAGTACTAATTTTCTTAGTTTACTACAAGGTAGTCTAGAGGGTTTTAACTTTAGTAGTCCTCTAGTTTCTTAGAGTAATTAAGATTATCTTTAGGTTCCTATATTTTTTCCTATAGTTATCCTTTCTCGTCTATACCTATCTATTCTACTAAATAGTAGTTTCTTTTATTATAGAACTAGAACTATAGAATTTCTTTAACTTTTTATTCTTCTTATTCTCTATATATATCTACTTTGTATACTAGTAGTTCTATATTTTATAGTACTTATTCTAGTAGAGCTATATAGAACGTTAGGTATATCTTTATTTTATTTAGTAGCTTTAGCTTAAATATAACTAGTATAACTTCTTTCTTAATCTTATATAGTCTTATCTTAACGTAGTCTAATTTTAAACTTAGTTACTTACTCTTAATATTTTTCTATACTAACTATACTTTTTCTCTCTTTTTAAATTAAGGTCCTTCTTTATATTTTTTATTGTAGTACTTAGCTATATAGTTATATAGAAATTCTATATTCTATCTTAATTAATTATATATGTCTTTAAGTCTATTAGCGAAGTTTTCTCTTCTTAGAGACTAAGATATCTAGTTTCTTAGTATCTAGTATATATTAGGTTCGAATCTATAGTTCGTAAAGAAAAGTAATATTCTTATTACTATATTCTTTACGCTGTTATATGCTAACTATACTATAGGTAATAGCTATACCTAATTGTTCTAGTTGTAGTTAAGGTAGTATCTTAAGTATTATTCTACTATCTAGTTTATTTATTCTAATTGTCTATCTATTTATAGATAATATGCTATAGATATTACGTATTATATTCCTAATTACGCTATTATTGTTCCCTATAGTTTTAATATAAATCGTATATCTCTATCTATAATAATCTTGTCTAGTAGTCTATATTAGCTAATTATAGTTCCTAGAACCTAATATATAGTAACCTCTATTCTACTTTTTTCTTTATATAGTCTAAAGCATATATACTTTATAAGCTTATCTACTATTATTAGGATTCTATTATATTTAACTCCTAATATTAGGTTTTTAGACTTTAGTAATTTTGTAATAAAGTCTATTATAATAATTTCCTATAGTTATTCTAGTATTTCTACTAGTTATAATATTCTATATAGTATATATCTACTATATTTATTTCTATAGCATTCTATATAGTTTTATAGTACTTCTATTACTAATAACTATAGGGAGTTATTATAATAGACTTTATTACGAAACTACCTAAGTCTAAGGACTTAATATTAGGAATTAAATATAATAGAATCTTAATAATAGTAGATAAACTTATAAAGTACTTATACTTTAGACTATATAAAGAAAAAAGTAAGATAGAGGTTACTATATACTAGGTTCTAGGAAGTATAATTAGCTAATATAGTATTCTAGATAAGATTATTATAGATAGAGATATACAATTTATATTAAAACTATAGGGAACAATACTAGCGTAGCTAGGAGTTAAATATACAATATTAATAGTATATTATCTATAGATAGATAGACAATTAGAACGTATAAACTAGATAGTAGAATAATATTTAAGATACTACCTTAACTATAACTAGAACAATTAGGTATAGTTATTACCTATAGTACAATTAGCATATAATAGTAAAAAGAATATAATAATAGGAATATTACTCTTCTTTATAAACTATAGATTTAACCCTAGTATATATAGAATACTAAGAATATAAATATTCTAGTCTCTAAGAAGAGAAAACTTTATAGAAAGACTTAAAGAAATATATAATTAACTATAATAGGACGTAGAATTCCTACAAGATTAAATAGCAAAATACTACAACAAGAAATACTAAGAAGGACCTTAATTTAGAGAAAGAGAAAAAGTATAGTTAGTACGAAGAAATATTAAGAGTAAATAACTAAGTCCTAAACTAGACTATATTAAGATAAGACTATATAAAATTAAGAAGAAAATTATACTAGTTATATTTAAACTAAAGCTACTAAGTAAAATAAGGATACACCTAATATTCTATATATTACTAATAGAAAAGGTACTATAAGAAGTAAAACTACTAGTGTACAAAGTAGATATATATAAAGAATAAGAAGAGTAAGAAGTTAAAAAAATCTTATAGTACTAGTTCTATAATAGAAGAAACTACTACCTAGTAAAATAGATAGGTATAAACGAAAAAGGAGAACTATAAGAAGAAATATAGGAACTAGAAGATAATCTTAACTACCTTAAGAAACTAGAGGAGTTCTAAAATTAAAACCCTCTAGAACGCTTTATAGTAAACTAAGAAAATTAATAATACTACTACTAGATAAAGAGATAATAAGAGTAGCTAATATAGTAGGAGCTAGAGCAGCCTCTACTATATTGTCTAAATCTAATTTAGCCTCTAAGGTACAAGACTATTTAGATAACTTAGCGTTGTTATAAGCTTTTATCTTATAAAGACGCTTAATACAAGAATAAAGCTTTACTAGCTTATAAAAAGTTAACTTATACTTAGCTTTAGCTATAGTAAGCTATAATAATAATTACGCTTAAGCCCTATTAACAGCTCGCCTTATATAACTTAGTAGAAGGTAACTATATAGAAATTAAATACTTACACTCTATAAGTAAAACCTTAGAAGAAATATACTTATACTAAATATTAGTAAGGATATACTTGTTATAGTGTTTACTATTGTTTAAAGATATTAGATAAGAAAGGCCTAACTTAGTATAATAATAATAAGGGAACATTTTAACCCTATTGCAAATAATACAAGCTACAAGAAGAAGTTTATTACGCTAAGACTAAGATAGTATAGAGAGTAATAAAGAGCTATAGATTAATAAAAGAATAAGGCTAATAACCTTAGCTCTAGCGTAAGAAAACAAGGAACTACGTAAAAGAGGGAATAGTATTATAGTAGTAATATAGGAAACTAAGATAGAACTAATTAGTCTACGCTTAGTTACTAACAAAGTATAGGATAAGCGGGGTAATAACCTATAGGACAACAAGCTTAATTAGGAAACTAACTATAATAGGGACACGTAATAAATTCGTAAATTTATAATCTTAGTAAATATAAAGTCGTAAAGCTATTATATAATAAATTTATAAATTCGCGATCTTAGTAAACGCGAAGTAGTAAAGCTACTAAGATAAGGTTACTATATAGTTAGTAACAATGTACATTATTAGGATACTATTAGTAATTTAATTCTTTAACTATAGAACGCTAATACAAGATAGTTATAAAATAACTTCTATTATTTATAGTTATTATAGATTACTATATAAGCTTTTATTATTACTTTGTAATCTACTAACCTTTATAAGATAGGTACCTATAGTTAATAATAGGTAGCCTGTTACACTAAACGTAGTTTTCTACTTATCTCCTTTTTTAATTCTAATCTAATAGTAGGCGCTCTAGATATCTAGTTTTATAAATATTTAAGCTTTCTATAGTCTATCTTATATCTTATCTATATATTATAAGAAGTATTAGTTCTAATTTATAATTACGTTTATTTTTCTAAAATCTACGTAAAGTTATTTATTATCTATTCTCTTTTTATCTATAAATATAAGTCTATATACTACTAAGGATTAGGAGTTTTATATCTATCTTTTTTTTATTATATCTCTAATAAATACTTTTTTAATCTTAGATTATTCTTTAGTTTTTTAATAGACTTAGCCCTAGTATATATTTTTTCTTTCTTCTAAGTCTATTACTAAGTCCTATAGTTAATATTCTAGAAAGTAGTCTTTAGGTTTAGCAAGTTACTTTTCCTATTTCTTATATTCTTTTAGGAATTCTCTTTTATATATACTAATATTAGCTTTTAATATGTCTTTCTTTAGGTAACTAATTTTCTCTATTTACTAATTAATCCTTAGGCTAGTTATCTATAACTATAGTATACCTAATATTATATCTTACTCTTTATTAATTATTGTTATATCTATAACTATATTCTTAATCTTTAGTCTTTCTAACTCTAGTATAGAGGGTACTGTTTTAAATCTTATAAGTTCCTAGAATAGCTTTTCTCTAATTATACTTAGTTATTAAAGGTACTTTTTTATAGTATTCTTTATTCCTTAGTCTTTTACAAACTTTTTTAATATATTATTCTTTATAGCTCTACCATTAATTATAATTAATACCTTTTTCCTTTACTAAGTTCTTTCTTTTATAATATATTAGCCTATTATACTTTTAAGTTTTACTTACTTAGGCTATTATATAAATTATTTATCTTTTTAAGGCTATTACTCTACTTTCTATTTATAGTCTTTCTATTTTAGATATTTATCTTTTATATATTTGTACTATAGTCTTTCTAAGATATATTTCTTAAGTTACTTTTTTTTTAGGTCTAATTACTATACACTCTTTATTAGGTATACTAACTAATTTCTAACTATTAATATCTTTTCTCTAGATAGCTTTTATATAATTATATCCTTTTCTTCTTACTAGCTAAGCGTAGTTTCTTACCTTAGCTTCTCTATATATATAACATGTAGTATTTAAATATAATACCTAGGATATTTTAAAGTCTACTAGATATTCTAGATCTATTCTTTTATTATCTCTTTCTTAGTATTTATCTATACTAGGTCTAATTTATACTAGGATATATTATACTACTAGTATACTTAGTATAAAGGCTTTATTAATCTATTATATTTTTCTTATAAAGAACTACTATTCTCTCTATATAGGTATTCTTCTTACTATAACTAGATATTACTTTATCTATTAATAGAATACTATAAACTTTATATTCTTATAGTTATATACGTTTTCTATACTTATAACTAGTAAGTATTTCTAAATATACTACTAATACTTATTTTATTCTACTATATCTATTGTTATATAGCTATTATAACTTCTATTAATTTAGGTATATTTTATACTTTTAACTTTAATTAGAGTCTTGTCTTTTCCTAGGTTTTTTATTAGTAAGTCTCTTAGAGTTCTTATTTCTTTAAGCTAATCTTAAATTCTTTCTTTTATTACTACTACACTATTTTTCTATAAGAACTATCTTACTCTTTACTTACTAAAAAGGTATATATAGTAGTTATTTTTATAATAGAAGGTCTAGTAGAGTATTATATATTATAGCTCTTTACTTACTACTATATTTTTTTATAGCTTAGCTTATACTTTAAGTACTTCTTTTTTATCTTTAGTTATCTTTAACTAAGCTTCTTTTTTTTTTAGAGTGTTTATTTCTATAGTTATTTATAAAGTATTTTAACTTCTTAGACTAGTATTCTTTTATATAGTAGCCTTTCTTACTATAATTAAAAAATATAAAGTCTTTATTCTTCTTCTTACTATCTTTATTAGTATCTAGTATTATAAGGTCTTTAACGTTTTTATTTCTATAGTATCTACTATATTTATTTATTTTCTATTCTTAAAAGTTATTATCTACTTATATTACCTATCTTTTTAAAGCTACTAGTATACCTAGTTTCTCTCTCTAAATTACTTTATTCTAGAAATTTACTTTTAGTCTTTATTTAAACTTTAATATAAATAATAGTTTATTTTATTCTATATTTTATAATATTTATTTAAATTCTAATATATATTCTAAAATACTTATTTATTACTTAAGTTTTTTAAGCTTTTCTTCTACTTATTAGGTAATATCTATATCTCTAAATACTACTCTTATTCTTTATATAAAATAATTGTACTTTCTAAAAATAGCTATTATCTTATCTTTTCTTATTCCTAGAGCTTATAGGCTATAGTCTATCTAGTAAGGTTTAAACTATCTTATAGCTTTCCCTTTTAAGTATTTTCTAATATATGTAACTTTTTTCTCTTCTATATTAAATTGTAGTACCTATATATCTATTTATTACTATACTAAGGCTAAGAAGAGTTTTAAGTCTTTTCTTATTCTATTAAATTTCTTAAGTATAGGTATTTTAGGTAGTTTCTTTATTATACTTATCTATAGTCTCTAGGTAATTTATTCTATCTAGATTTATCTTACTATAATAGCCTTAATTTAGGCTTTATTCTATTTAATATATTCTTATAGTTCTTTATTCTACGTTTCTAAGGTTTTAATTATTAGTTATATATCTCTTCTCTTAGTAATTAAGTTATTTAAGTATATTTTAACTACTACCTAGTTAGTTCTATCTAACTTGTAACTACTTAGAGGTACTTTACTTTCCTTTTTAGTTATACTTTCTACTATTATATTAGCTTAGACTATATACTGCTTATACTTTACTTCTTCTAATAACTAAGATTAGTAAAGTATAATAAGCTACCTAGTTATTAACTACTAAGTACCTAGAGAGTTATAGTAGATTAAGAGTTAATATTAAAAGTACGTATTATAATTAAGTAATAACTTATAATAATAAAATAATTTCTAATAGGTAATATTAGTATATTACTATTTGTAGTTAAAGATTAGATTACTAATACAATCCTAATAATACGTATCTCTACTAACTATATACTTAACGTTTTTCTTATCTTTATAGCTTTACGTTTACTAAGATTATAAATTTATAAAGTAGCTTTATAGCTTTATATTTACTAAGAATATAAATTTATAAAGTTATTATATATTCTAATTATAATTAACTTCTTAATCTAAGTTATTACTCTACTTATCCTATACTTTATTAGTACTTATATTAAGACTAATTAGTTCTATTCTATTTTCTCTTGTTTTACCTATAATACCTAGAGCCTATTAAGTCTAGTAATTACTTAACTTATTAAGAGCTATTAACTAGCTATATACTTAGTAACTATTTATATAGAAGAAAATTATAAACTCTAGGTTATAAATAAATATTAGAGATATAAGAAGGCTTAGTATAACAGGCTACCTATTGTCGACTATAGGTGCCTATCTTATAAAGGTTAGTAGATTACGAGGTAATAGTAAAAGCTTATATAATAATCTACAATAACTATAAATAATAGAAGATATTTTGTAACTATCTTGTATTAGCGTTCTATAGTTAAGGGATTAAATTACTAATACTATCCTAATAATACATATTACTACTAACTATATACCTATATTACTTAGCTAGCTTTGTACTTTGTATTTACTAAGATTATAAATTATAAATCTATTACGTACTTAGCTTTATACTTTATATTTGCTAAAATTGCGAATTATAAATCTATTACGTGTCCCTATTGTAGTTAGCTTCCTAATTAAGTTCGTTACCCTATAGATTATATCCGCTGTCGTTATCTATAGTAGGGCTAATTAGCTCGAATTAGTTTTCTCTTGTTATAGCTATAACACTTAGCCTAGATAATTTATTACCTTAAGAGGTATACTTAAAGCTAATTAGGTTATATTAATTATAATAATAGATAAAGCTACTAAAGAAGAGGCCTTTAGCGTATACTAATATATACTACTAACGTATAGTAATTACTATATTTAAGGCTATAGAAAAAACTAATATAGAATAATCTAATTTATTTATATATAAAGTTTTAACTTAATTAACTACGTTAGTATAAAGAAATTATATATTAGATTAAAAAGATTTAATAGAAGTACCTTAAGAGTAAACTTACTTAAAAAGTAGTAAAATATATTATACTTTATCTATTATAAATCTAAACATCTTTTTAATATAACTATTTTATACTATACTATTTTACTATCTTTTTCTATATACTTTTATATAAACTTTTACTTTACTTTTACTTTTTTAATATTTACTACTTATTAGTTATTTTTTTATACTATAATAACTACTTTACTAAATAACTTATTTTTCTTTACTTTACTACTTTCTTATATATAATCTAATCCTAAAAATAGCTAGTTTATATAAATAATATTCTTAATATCTATAATATTAAGTATTATACGTAATATTCTTATTACTACTATTACTTACTATTTACTTACTATAAAATACTTTAATCTACTTACTTTACTTACTATATTATAATAATATATAAAATATAGTAACTTTTTACTAACCCTTTTACTTTTAGTAAAAAATTTCTATATATTATATTCTTCTTTTTTATACTTGTTTATCCTCTAGTATACTATATATAATACTATTTCTTTAACTTTCTTTTTTTTAACTACTTTATCTTCTTAAATTATATAGTATACTATATTTATCTTTCCTATATTTACTAAGAAACTTTAAACCTAATTATCTTTAAAATATATTTATTACCCTAATAAATCTAATTTACTAAGTAGTATTATTAATATTATTATAAAATAAGAAATATAAAAGTAAACTATATTATAAGTAAGTAAAAAAGAGTTAACTTTATAAAAAGTTTATATTTAGTTTACTATAAGTTTATAAGATAAGTTAATTATATATATAGAAGTTATCTCTTATATCTCTTATTTTTATACTAATATTAGTAAGTTTACTATTATAGATATAATAAGAGAAATCAAGATAAAGCTAATTAGTCCTAACTTAGATACTAATAAAGTATAGGACAAGTAGAGTAATAACCTTAATTAGGAAACTACTTATAATTAGGATACGTAGTAGTAATCTATAATTACGTATAATAGATTAAAGTAATCTATATTTATTTATTCTAGATTAAGAGTTATCTATAGTATTATATAAATATATTAGTATAAGTATATAGTTAGTAGTAATATATATTTATTATATAAGTTATATAATTAGATACTTAATACGTAATTAGATACGCGATTATATATACAATTACTAAGCTACTAAGTTTACTATAGCTAAAAGGATTATAGCCTTAACCTTTATAAATAAAGGAATTAAATAAAGAATCTTATATATAAAGAGATAGACTACGTTAGTATAACTAATATAATAAAGAAACTAGCACCTTAATAGAAAGAGTATTAAGGATCTAGCTCGCTACTATCTTAAGAGACCTAGCTAAGACTACTATATCGTAGATATATAAATAGAGCGTAGGGCTAGAGATAGAGAGAATAATTAATCTACTTAGTTTATACTTATTACTTTTAAGTTATA
>JALNQF010000650.1:0-17909 GCA_028456385.1 Ophiosphaerella korrae | reverse complement strand
ATTATAAGCTTATAGGTAGCTACTTCTTCTACTATTACTAGGCTCTTTAGTTTAAGTTAAACTAGTTTGTTAGCGTAAATATTAGAGACGTTATTAGCTTCTAGATTAACTAGCTACTAGATACCTAGCTTAAGAGTATTATAATAGATTTATATAAACTATACTAGCTATTATAAGTACTTATTAAGTAAAGTAGTACCTTTATTAAGTAGAGTAATTTTACTATAAGATATTATAAGCGTTTAAGTAATAGATAAGATAAGATAAGATAAGATAAGAGTATACTACGCTTATAATCTCTTACTATAGTATATAGGATAAAACTATTAAGTAATTTTTAGCGCTAAGCTTATAACTATTATAAGATATAAGCTTAGAAATAAGTAGAAGATAATTATTAATTAAAGAGCTATCTAAGCTAAGCTACTTATATATAGTAGAGTAGCTCGAATAGCTTATATAGCTTACTTACTACTATAGGCTTACTTAAATTATATAGAGTAAAGCTCTAACTTATAATAGCTTTTAGTATATCTATTTTATAGTAGCTAATTTTTCTTATTCTTTAATTAATATATAGGTTAGTTATCTATAACTATAGTATTTCTAGTATTATATCTTACTTATTATTAATTGTTATTATATCTATAACTATATTCTTAATTATTATCTCTTCTAGTTCTAATATAAAAGAAACTATTTTAAACCTTATAAGTTTTTAAAATAGTTTTTCTTTAATTATACTTAGTTATTAAGAGTACTTCTTTATTATATAACGTATTCTTTATATTTCTATAAACTTCTTTAATATAAAGTTTTTTATAGCTCTACTATTAATTATTACCTATACTTTTTTCTCTTAGTATATACTTGTTTTTATAATATATAAGCTTCTTATACCTTTTAGTTTTTTTTATTTAAGTAATTTTATAAATTATCTATCTTTCTAAAGCTATAACTTTACTTAGAGTTTATATTCTTTATATTTTAAGTATTTATTATATATATATTTATACTATAGTCTTCTTTAGATATATTTTTTAGATAGTTTTAGTCTTAGCCTTACTACTAAGTATCTATCTTCTAGAATTATTTCTTATTCTTAGATATCTTTTACTAGAATTACTCTTATATAGTTATAGCCTCTTCTTCTTATAAGCTATATACTATTATTTACTTTAGGGTTTTTATATATAATATAGTTCTTATCTAAGTATAATATCTATAATACTTTAAAGTATACTAGATACTTTAGGTTTATAATCTTGTTATCTCCTTCTTAGTACTTATTTTTTCTAGGTATATCTATAGTTAAGATATAGTATACTACTAGTATTCTTAGTATATAGGCTTTATTAATCTATTATATTTTTTTTATAAAGTATTACTACTCTCTTTATATAAGTATTCTTCTTACTATAACTATATATTACTTTATCTATTCTTAAAATAGTATAAACTTTATTTTTTTAAGATTATATTCTTTCTAGTCTTTATACGCTTCTTCTATACTTATAACTATTAAGTATATCTAAATAAACTTTTATTCTTTATTTTATTCCTTTATTTCTATTATTATATAGCTATTATGTTATAGGCCTCCTATTATTAACTATAGGTGCCTATCTTAAAAGAGGTTAGTAGATTACAAGGTAATAGTAAAAGCTTAGAGGTAATCTATAATAACTATAAATAATAGAAGATATTTTACAACTATCTTGTATTAGCGTTCTATAGTTAAAAGATTAAATTACTAATACTATCCTAATAATACGTATTTTACTAACTATATACTTATTGTAATCTATAATCTATAACTACTAAGATAAATAGATTATAGATTATCTTAATCTATAATCTATAGCTACTAAGAGTCTATAGATTATAGATTAGTCTATATATCCTAGTTGTATATTATTTCCTAATCGAGATTATTACTCTACTCGTCCTATACTTTATTAGTAACTAAGTTAGGACTAATTAGTTCTATCTCGATTTCTTCTATTATACCTATAATACTATCTCTCCTTTTAGGTAGGTCCTAGTTCTCTTATCTTAGAGCTAGAGTTATTAGTCTAGTTTCTTTATTAATATAGAGTTCTTTATCCTCTCTTATAACTATTTTATCTATACGTTATTACTACCTCCTTACTAATTATATACTACGTAATAGTATTAAAATATTTCCTTATTCTTGTTATACTTCTCCTAAATTAAATCCTAAATCCTTTCTTTATATTATTTCTATAAATAATAGTAGAGCTTATAAAGTATATATTTGTGTAAATATATATAGTTCTTATAACGTATCTAGTGTTTCTCTTTCTAAGTATATGTTTATTATACTTATTCTTACGTCTAGGCTTAATAATAATAGGGAAAGCTATTAACTAGACTTAAAAGAAATTACTATCTTAAATTATAGAGGCTAAAGCTAAGCGTAAGTGTATCTAGGAGCTTGTATAGAGTAAGCTAGTAGAGAATTAAGCTTATCTCTTTTATCTTTGTAAAATAAAGGCCTTAAATAATAAGAAATTAGCTAAGTAGTTAGTAGCTCTAGAAGCTAAGCTAGATCTAGATAAAGCGTTTAGTATTACTATAGTAGGTCCTACGCTAGACGTCTTTATTATCTCTCTATCTATTATTAGTAATATTAGTTCTCTTAGTTTACTACTAGGCGTTCTAGAGAGTTTTAACTTTAGAACTCTTTTAGTTTCTTAGGGTAATTAAGATTATCCTCTAGTTCCTATATTTTCTCTTATAGTTGTCCTTTTTTATCTATACTTATCTATTCTACTATATAGTAGTTTTTTCTATTATAGAACTAGTATACTAGGATTTTCTTAACTTCCTATTCTTCTTATTCTCTATACGTGTCTACTTTATATACTAGTAGTTCTACGTTTTATAGTGCTTATTCTAGTAAGGCTATATAGAATATTAGGTATATCTTTATCTTATTTAGTAGCTTTAATTTAAATATAACTAGTGTAACTTCTTTCTTAATTTTGTATAGTTTTATCTTAACATAGTCTAATTTTAAACTAAGTTATTTACTTTTAATATTCTTTTATACTAACTATACTTTTTCTCTCTCTCTAAATTAGAGTCTTTCTTTATACTTCTTGTTATAGTACTTTGCTATTTAATTATATAGGAACTCTATATCCTATCTTAGTTAGTTGTATATATTTCTAAGTCTATTAGTAAAGTTTTCTCTTTTTAGAGACTAAGATATTTATTCTCTTAGTATTTAGTATATATTAGGCTCGAATCTATAGTTTGTAAAGAAAGGTAATACTCTTGTTACTATATTCTTTACGCTGTTATATACTAACTATACTATAGGTAGTAACTATACCTAATTATTCTAGTTGTAGTTAAGGTAGTATCTTAAGTACTATTCTACTATCTAATTTATTTATTCTAATTATCTATCTATTTATAGGTAGTATACTATAGATATTACGTACTATATTCCTAATTGCGCTATTATCGTTCCCTATAGTTTTAATATAAATTGTATATCTCTATCTATAATAATCTTATCTAGTAGTCTATATTAACTAATTATAGTTCCTATAACCTAATATATAGTAACTTCTATCTTACTCTTCTCTTTATATAGCTTAAAGTATGTATACTTTATAAGCTTATTAACTATTATTAGGATTCTATTATACTTAACTCCTAATATTAGGTTTTTAGACTTAGGTAACTTCGTAATAAAGTCTATTGTAATAACTCCCTATAGTTATCCTAGTACTTCTACTAGTTATAGTATTCTATATAGTATATATCTATTATATTTATTTCTTTAACATTCTATATAGTCTTATAGTACCTCTATTACTAGTTATCTTACTTTTAGAATATAGTAGTCTCGTAGTAGTCTATCTAATATTTTCTTAATACCTTAGTAACTATATACTAGTAATTTATAGAATTATCGTATAAATTCCTTTTAAATTTTTCCTAGAATATATGTTCTTCTATATACTTATGTAAATCTATCTTAGATTTTAAGTTTCTCTATTTCTTTAGATACTTCTTGTATTATTTTCTAAATCTATTTATTTAGCTTATTACTTGTCCTCTTAAGTGTTGCAGCTATCTTAGGTATATTTAGGACTAAATATCCTTCCTTGTTCTTAACTAGAACTATACTAGTAGCGCTTACTTCTTCTTATAAATCTAGTCTTCTACTTAGAGCGTCTATAAATTAGTTATCTTTCTCTTTTATATATATTATTTCTATATTAAATATTAATAGAAACTCTTACTATCTTATATAGTGTTATAATAGCTCTTTATTTATTATAAATCCTATAAGATTCTTATAGTCTATATAAACTTTTGTCTAGTACTTTACTCTTTATAGGTATACTCTCTATTATTTAAATACTTTATAAATTGCTAGTATCTCTTTGTTATAGATTAGGTAATTAAGTTCTACTATTTTTATCTTCTTAGAGAAGTATTTAACTAAGTATTCCTTTTTAGTCTCTAGGTCTTCTTACATTAGTACTATTCTATAGACTAAGTTTAATGCGTCTATTTTTACTATTACTAGTAGTTCTAGGTTATATATTCTAATAACTAGGTTTTCTATAAACTTCTTTTTTATTCTTTTAAATACCTTATCGCATTCCTTTATCTATTTAAATACTATATCTTTTTTTATAAGTCTTGTAATTAGCTCTATATCTTTAGAGTATCTTACTATTAACTTTTTATAAAAGTTAGCTAGCCTATAAAATTATTGTACCTCTTTTAGGTTCTTTAGTGTTAGCTATTTGTTAATTAAGTTAATCTTTTCTAGGTTAATCTTAATTTTTCCTAGTTTAATAATAAATCTAAGGAAATCTATTTCCTTTATATAGAACTTGCATTTTCTTATCTTAAAGAATATTTTAACTTTTACTAGTTTCTTTAGTACTTTATATATATGTTGTACGTGTTCTTCCTCTATTTCTAAGAATATAAGGATATTGTCTAAGTACGTAAATATAAATATATCTAAGTATTCTCTTAGTACTATATTAATTCTCTCTTAGAATACTACTAGTGCGTTTATTAAACTAAATAGTATAACTAAGTATTTATATAGTCTATATTATATTCTAAACGCTATTTTTTACTTATCTTCTTTCTTAATTCTAATCTAGTAGTATGCGTTTTATATATCTAGTTTCGTAAAGATCTTTACTCTTTATAGCCTATCTTGCATTTTATCTATTTATAGTAGTAGGTATTAGTTCTTGTTTATAATTATGTTAGTTTTTCTAAAATCTACGTAGAGTCTTTTATTACTTATCCCTTTTTTGTCTATAAATATTAATTTATATACTACTAAGGATTTAGATTCTTTTATCTATCCTTTCTTTATTGTATTTTGTATAAATAATCGTTTAATCTTAGATTCTTCTTCTATTTTTTAGTAGACTAGACTCTATCCTACGTTCTTTTCTTCTTTTAGTTCTATTACTAAGTCCTATAGTTAGTGTTCTAGAAGGTAATCTTTTAGTTCTATAAGCTACTTTTCCTATTTCTTATATTCTTCTAGGAATTCTCTCTTATAAGTACTTATGTTAGCTTTTAGTATATCTATTTTATTATAACTAATTTTTCCTATTCTCTAATTAATATATAGGTTAGTTATCTATAACTATAGTATACCTAATATTATATCTTGTTTATTATTAATTGTTGTTATATCTATAACTATATTCTAGATTTCTAGTCTTTCTAACTTTAGTATTAAGGGTACTGTCTTAAACTATATAAGTTCTTAGAATAGTTTTCTTTTAATTATACTTAGTTATTAAGGGTATTTCTTTGTTATATACTTTATTCCTTATATTTCTATAAACTTCTTTAATATAAAGTTTCTTATAGCTCTACTATTAATTATTAATTATACTTTCTTTCTTTAGTATATACCTATTTTTATAATATATAGGCCTCTTATACTTTCTAGCCTTTTTTGCTTTAGTAATTTATTAAATTGTCTATCTTTCTAGAGCTATAGGCCTACTTTAAGTTTATATTCTTTATATTTTAGATACTTATTATATATATATTTATACTATAGTCCTCTTTAGACATATTTCTTAGATAATTTTAGGCTAGGTCTTACTACTATATATCTATCTTCTAGGATTATTTCTTATCCTTAGATATCTTCTACTATAATTACTCTTATATAGTTATAGCCTCTTCTCCTTATAGGCTATATATTGTTATTTACTTTAGGGTTTCTATATATAATATAATTCTTGTCTAGGTATAATATCTATAATACTTTAAAGTATACTAGGTGTTTTAGGTCTATTATTTTATTATCCCCCTCTTAGTATTTACTTCTATTAGGTGTATCTATTATTAGGATATAGTATACTATTAGTACTCTTAGTATATAGGCTTTGTTAATCTATTACGTCTCTCTTATAAGGTATTACTATTCTTTTTATATAGGTATTCTTCCTACTATAACTATATATTACTTTATCTATTCTTAAAATAGTATAAACTTTATTTCTTTAAGATTGCGTTCTTTCTAGTCTTTATACGCTTCTTCTATACTTATAACTAGTAAGTATTTCTAAATAAACTTCTATTCTTTGTCTTGTTCTTCTATATCTATTATAGTATAGCTATTATAACTATATATTATTAGCTAGGTATACTCTATATCTCTTATACTAACTTATCTCTTACTTCTTTATAGTCTTTTAGAGGGAGCTATAGTAGTCTCTTTATTTAGTACTAGTCTATTAGCCTAGATTAATAGTACTAGAGGCTCTTCTCTTTCTAAATCTTCTATTAGTAGGTCTATTACTTAAGCTATCTCTTTTAGCTAAGCTTTTATTCTTTCTTTTATTACTACTACTTTATTTCTCTATTATAAGAAATATCTTACTCCCTACTTACTAGAAAGATATATATAGTAGTTATCTTTGTAATAAAAAGTTTAATAGAGTATTACGTATTATATTTCTTTACTCCTAGCTACCTTCTCCTAAGGTTTAGCCTATACTTATAGTACTTCTTTCTTTTTCTCTATTATCTTTAACTAAGCTTCTTTATCTTTCTTATAGTTTTTATTTTTATAGCTATTTATAAAGTATCCTAGTTTCTTATATTTATAGTATACTATATCCTTCTTCTTTTTAGATTAGTAGTTTTTTATATAGTAGCCTAGTTTACTATAGTTAAAGTATATAAAGTCTTTATTCTTTCTCTTCTTTTTATCTTTATTTGTATTAAAGATTATAGGATCTCTAGTATCCTAGTTCCTAGTTTAGTTACTATACTTATTCTTCTTCTATTCTTAAAGGTTATTATTAATTTATATTACTTACTACTTTAAAGCTTCTAGTGTCCTTAGTTTCTCTATATATATTATCTTATATTAGATTTTTAAGTTTAATCTTTGTTTAAATTATAATATTAATACTAACTTATTCTATTCTATGTTTTAGGATAGTTATTTAAATTATAATATATACTTAGGAACACTCTAGGTCTATATAAGCTTTTCTAGCTATTCTTTAGCTTATTAGGTAACGTCTATATCTCTAAATACTACTCGTATTTGTTTAGTAAAGTACTTGTAACTTCTAAAAATAGCTCTAGTTTTATCCTTCTAGGTTATTAGAGAGTGTATTATATAATCTATCTAGTAAGGTTTATACTATCTTATCGCGTCTTCTTTAAGATATAATCTAATGTATATTACTTTCTTTTCTTCTATATTAAAGTATAGTACTTATATATCTATCTAGAGTTATACTAAGGCTATAAAGAGTCTTAGTTTCTCTCTTATTTTATTAAACTTCTTAAGGATAAGTATCTTTAGTAGCTTCTTTGTAGTACTTATTACTAGACGTTATATAATTAACTCTATCTAATTCTATCTTTTAATAATAGCTTTAATCTATACCTTGTTTTATTTTACGTAATCTTGTAGTTCTTTGTTCTACGTTTCTAAGGCGTTAATTACTATTTTTATATCTTCCTTATCTAAGATTAAGTTATTAATTTAGTCCTTAATTATTTCCTATATAGTACTATTAGACTTATAACTACTTTTAGGGGCTTTACTTATTTTAGTTAAACTTTCTACTATTGTATTAGCTAGACTACGCGCTACTTACGCTTTACTTCTTGTAATAACTAAATTAGTAAGGTATTATAGGCCTTCTGTTGTTAACTATAGGTACCTATCTTAAAGAGGGTTAGTAGATTACAAGGTAATAGTAAAAGCTTAGGGGTAATCTATAATAACTATAAATAATAGAAGATGTTTTACAACTATCTTGTATTAGCGTTCTATAGTTAAAGGATTAAATTACTAATACTATCTTAATAATACGTATCCTACTAACTATATACTTGTTGTAATCTATAATCTATAACTACTAAGATAAATAGATTATAGATCGTTTTAATCTATAATCTATAGCTACTAAGAGTCTATAGATTATAGATTAGTCTATATATCCTAGTTGTATATTATTTCCTAATCGAGATTATTACTCTACTCGTCCTATGCTTTATTAGTAACTAAGTTAGGACTAATTAGTTCTATCTTAATTTCTTCTATTATACCTATAATATATTATAGCTATATATATCTAGCTAGGTATACTTTATACTTTTTATACTAGTTTACTTCTTACTTTTTTATAGTCTTTTAGAAGAAGCTATAGTAGTTTCTTTATCTAGTACTTATCTTTTAGACTAAATTAATAGAATCTAGAGCTCTTCTCTTTCTAAGTCTTCTATTAGTAAGTCTATTACTTAGGCTATCTCTTTTAGCTAAGCTTTTATTCTTTTTTTTATTACTACTACTTTATTTTTCTATAAAAACTATCTTACTCTTTACTTACTAGAAAGATATATATAGTAGTTATTCTTATAATAAAAAGTTTAATAAAGTATTATATATTATATTTTTTTACTTCTAGCTACTTTTTCTTAAAGTTTAGCTTATACTTATAGTACTTCTTTTTTCTTTTTAGTTATTTTTAACTAAGCTTCTTTATTTTTCTTATAGTTTTTACTTCTATAGTCTTTTATAAAGTATTCTAGCTTTCTATATTTATAATATACTATATCCTTTTTCTTCTATAATTAGTAGTCTTTTATATAGTAGCTTTTTTTACTATAGTTAAAGTATATAAAGTCTTTATTCTTCTTTTTTTTTCTATCCTTATTAGTATTAAAGATTATAGAGTCTCTAGTATCCTAGTTTTTAGATTAATTACTATACCTATTCTTCTTCTATTCTTAAAGATTATTATTAATTTAGATTACTTATTACTTTAAAGCTTCTAGTATCTTAGGTTCCTCTATATATATTATTTTATATTAAATTTTTATATTTAGTTCTTATTTAAATTATAATATTAAAGCTAACTTATTCTATTCTATATTTTAGCTTAGTTATTTAAATTATAATATATATTTAAGAATACTTTTATTTTATATAAGTCTTTTAAGTTTTTCTTTAGCTTATTAGGTAATATCTATATCTCTAAATACTACTTATAAAAGAGTTATCTCTTATATCTCTTATTTTTATACTAATATTATAAAACTTACTAATATTATAAACTTACTAATATTTAACTACCTTTCTACTTTTAGTTAGCGCTTAGTAAGCTACTAGGTATATATACCTAGTACTTACTTAGATAGCTTTATCTACTATTTACTCTTTTTAGTTAATTATTAAAACTACTTTATTAAGTTATCTTATATAAAGTCTACTTTATATAATAGTAGATCTCTATAAATATTTTACTTTTATAAGCCTTTCTATAACCTAGAACTATACTAGTAGCCTTTTTACTTATACTAGAGTTACTATAAAATAGCTAATTATAGCTAACTCTTAATTAAGCTTAGCTAGCTAAAAAGAACTATACTACTAAGAATTAGATCTTACTTTAGCTATAGCGCGCTAGGTAGCCTCTTAAGTTTACTATATTATAGTTCTAGTTAAAGTTTCTAGTACTCTCTTTTTACTAGTACTAGCGCTAACGTTTTAGAAAGAAATATATACTAAAGAAGAGTAGTTTAACTACTTTATAAGTTATAAAGCTTTAGCTTATACTTACTATATATACTTAAGTAAAAGTATACTTATACTAAGTATTAAACTTAAGTAGTAGTACTAGAAAAAGAAAAGACTCCTAAACTTATATAAATTACTAGCGCTTAATTTATAAGAACTAAGTAATAAAGTACTCTAGACTTTACTAAAACCTTTACTAGCTAGTACTAAAGATCTAAATCTCTATAAACTAATAGCTAAATATACTAATATAGTATATAACTACTATAACTTAGCTTATTATACTATAACTTAGTTATATAAAAAATCTTCTATTTCTTTAAAAGCTAGCTTTTTAAACTAAAATAATACTAGCTTATAACTTCTTTATTACTTAAACTAAGTATACTTATAAGATAAAAATATACTATAAATAGTAGACTATAGATCTAGTAAAAAACTAAAAGAATACTCTAAAGCTACTATACTACAAAAAATCTATAAAATATATACTAGAACTAAGTTCTTAGAAAAATAAACCTAGAGACTTACTATACTAACTACTCTAATAAAAAAAGTACTAAATAACTTCTAATAATATCTTAAGACTTTCTTATAAAAAAATAAAAGAAAATAAGTAATAGACTCTAAATCTTTTATTTAGCTAAAACTACTTAGTAAACTTAATTTCTAACCTAATATAATTCCCTAATAAGTACTAGGTACTTTCTTAGCTAATAGCTCTATAATAGACTTAGCTACTCTTAACTAACTTATTATAGAAGAATTTAACCTAGATATAGACTTTACTTCTTTTAACTAAAGTAGCCTCCTAAGGTATAGACTAGTTACTAAGGTCTCTTTTAATAACTAGACTATATTAAATAACTTAATTAATAACGCCTAACTAAATATTAGCTAAGTATTATTACTTTAGCTTATACCTAAGCTTAAGATCCTAAAAGAGCTAAAAGATAACTTACTATTAAACACTATAATTAATAAAGATTTACTACTAAGAATAGTCTTTATATCTTAAGATAAACTTAAGAAATTACTTACTAAGTTTACTAAGCTCTAACCTTTATTTTATACCTTACTACTAATCTTATACTAAGGAATTAAAGATAATAAACCTAGTAATTACTTATCTTTTAGAGAATTTACTCTAACTAGAATAGTATTATACCTAGTAGTTATAAATACCTAGATATAAGATATAATTAATATAGTAAATAAATAAAACTAGAAGCTTATAGCTAAAGTAAGTAAATTAGATAAATAACTTTTTTAATAAGATAACTAATTAGCTTAACTCTAAGAATACTTAGCGTAATTACTACTAGACTATAACTATATTATAGAGTAATATAATACTTTAAGCTAAAGAGCTACTTAGTATAAAGCTTTATAAGAAAAAGCTATAGTAAAATATAACTACTTACGTAAAGTAGTAATCTACTAAAAAGACTTAATAGCTAAATAAACTAAGCTAAAAACTTTTAACTTTAATATACTAGTATAAAAAGATATAAAACTACTTTATACTAAGATCTTACTATAAAGCTAGTAACTTAGCTTCTTTAAAAGAGAGTTTAAACTCTAAGTACTAGTAGTAAGCTACTATATCTTTAATAGAGAAGAGTTTACCTTAACTTTTTTCTTAACTAGTATCTAAGAGCTAGCCTTTAATTTTTACTAGTATAAAGAATAAGAAGACTACTTTATAAAACCTTTATAATTTTTAGGTATAAGATACTATATAGATATTATATCTTTTATCTAGTCTATATATAATTACTTTATTACTAATATAAAAAAATATATTAGCTTATAAACCTAAGCTAACGTTATTATATACTACTATATAGAATTAGCTTACTTATACCTTACTATTCTAAATAGTATTACTTACTTATACTAAAAAGAATTTATATATTTCTTTATACTTTTTTACTAATTTAGTAATATAAATATAGTAAGATTAAAAGAAGTATATTATAAAACTCTAGAAATAGCTAAATTTAGACTAAATTAACTAATCTATAAAACTACCTAGTTAGTATAAGCTAAATTCTTCTCTAAATTTAATAATATTAGCCTTAAACTATAATAAAACTTATAGCTATATAATATCTACTTTTAAAAAAAGCTATAACCTTAGCTTAAAGAAGCTACTAGTACTACCCCTAGTATCTATAATAGCTCTACTAATTTTTAAAAGATAATCTTAATATTAGAAAATAAAGTAAATAATTATAACCTAGATATAGGCCTTAGGTAAACCTAGCTTTATACCCTAGCGCTTATAAGAGCTAAACTAAGAGCGTAGATATAAAACTTTAAAGAAAAACTAGCTATAACTTTATAAGAACTAAAATACTATTAACTATAACTAGAAAGTATATTTAGAAGAATATACCTAACTAGTAAAAAGGCTACTATAATTAAAACTAAGAACTCTAAAATAATTTTATACTAGGGCTATAGAAAGATAAGTATTAAGAAGCTAGACTATACTACTTATAAATAAATAAAAGCTACTAGATCTAAAATACCTACTAATACTATAAACTACTATATAGCTACTTATATAGTAATAGACTCTAAAATAGATATAGAAATAGAAGACTAATTCTTTAAATATAACTCCTAACTAGATATAGAGCTAGAACTAGAGCCTAACTTAGACTAAGATTTAGAAAATAACGTTCCTTAAGCCTAAAGCCTTAACCTAGAGATTATATAAACTAAAAGAGTATAATTAACTACTAAAGTATAACTCCTAGTATAGCTATATCTTATATACTTACTTATAGAATATAGATAGTCTAGTATAAAAAACTACTAACTAATCTAATAGAAGCTAAGCTAAACTAATTCTTATTTACTAGCTTCTTAGGTAAAGACCTTATAGTACCCTATATAGCTAGAACTTTAGCTAATAATAGAGTTAATATAAACTTTATTTAATAAAAATTTACCTAGAAAACTATAAAATTATAAACTATCTAGCTACTTTAACTTATTATCTATAAAGGATATAATAGTTCTCTATCTAAGTCTATTATATATTAGGTTAAGTTCTACTTATAAGTAAGTATATATATTAAATAGACCTCTACTTATATTATTAAAAATATAAGCTAATTTAACTTTATTTTAAGATTTTTATAGTATAAAGCTTATACTATTAAACTTAACTACTACTATAAAATATTATTATTCTCTAATACTTACTACTAATAGTACTACTAAATAACTAATAAAATCTCCTTAGTAGTATACTATAGTATACCTAGATATTACTCTACTATAGCTTTAAAGAAGCTAGTACTTAAACTATTATCTACTTTTATAAGGCCTCTAAGTAAGTACTCTAATAGGTATAAATAGAACTTATTAATAGATATTTAAACTATTAGTTATTATATAATTAAGGCCTTTACTAAAAGAAGTAAATATACGCTTATAGTACTTACTTTAGATAAATACTATTACTAGTATACTACTATAAAGTAGCTAGAGAAGTAGATTATATATAATTTTACAAACTACTACTTATAGTAGAGCTTAAAGATATCTTATCTATAGAACTACTCTAACTATATTAAGACTTAATACTTTATTTTAATAAGAAAGCTACTAAAGAACTTCTCTCTTATAAGCTATATAACCTAGAAATTACTTTTAAACCTAGCGTAAAAATCCTAGATACTAAACTTTACTTTTTTACTAGAAAATAAGATAAAGTAATCTAGAAATATATCTAAGAAATAGAAGGTAAGGGCTTTATTAGTAAATATAGCTCTCTAGCTAGAAATAACTTACTAATTATAGCTAAACTAGATAGTAGCTTATAAGTCTACGTAAACTACTACAAGCTAAATAAATCTACTATTAAAGACTAGTACCTTATTCTATTCTTTAGGGAAATACTAGCCTACCTAAATAAGGTAAAGATTTTCTCTAAATTTAACGTAATATACGCCTTTTACTACTTATATATTACTCTAAATTTAGAATAGCTAACTATATTTATTACTTACTTTAGTATATATACTTATAAAGTAGTACTTTTTAGCTTTACTAACGTACTAGCTACTTTCTAGTATACTATTAACTTAGCCTTACTAGAATATTTAGATAACTTCTATACTATATATATAGATAATATCTTAATATACTCTAATAATAAAATAAACTATATCTAGTATATTTATAAAGTACTTATATAACTAAAAAAGTAAGGCTTCTATATAGACTCTAAAAAATCTAGCCTTTATACTACTTTAGTTAAGTTTTTAAGTATAATTATCTTTAATAAAAGAATTATAATAGATCTCTCTAAAGTTAAAGCTATCTAAGAGTAAGAAATACTAAAGACTACTAAAGAAGTCTTAGCCTTTCTAGGCTATACTAGATTTCTCTAGTACTTTATTAAAGATTACTTAAGCTTTACTTTACTACTTACTAAGTTAATTAAGTCTAAAGTTATTACTAAACTTACTAAAAGAGATAAGCTACTTCTTTAAAAGACTTAGTATAAGCTCTTTATAATTACCTAAGAATATATAAATACTTTTAATAAACTAAAAGCTACTTTCTAGCTAAGTATAGTTTTACTTTACTTTAACTTTTTAAAACTAATCTATATCTAAACTAACGCTTCTAGGTAGGCTTTAGGTAAAGTAATAAGCTAACTAAACTAAGATAGAATCTAATAGCTAGTTAGCTTTTTCTTAAAAAAATATACCTTAGTAAAATATAATTATAATATCTATAACCTAGAACTTATAGCTATAATCTAAGTATTTAAAGAATAGAAACTAGAGCTTATAAGTAGTCTATATATAATCTACGTTATAATAAACTACTATAATTTAGAAACCTTTATAATAACTAAAAAGCTTAATTACTACTAGGCCTACTAGTTATTATTCTTATCCTAATTTAATTTCTATATTAAATACGCGCCTAGTAATATAAACGAAGTTATAGACGCCCTAAGCTACTAACTATAGAATTACTCTATAGATAATTCTAATCTATAAGTATTAGGAGCTAACTAAATTATCTTAAGCCTTTAAGTCCTAGCTTTAGGCGTAAAACCTATACTAAATATAGTAATTTACGCTCTAAGCTTTATAAACCTATAAAAGCTAGATAGATTTATAGTAAAATAAGCTACTATAGTATATACTTACCTTTACTATATTATAGGAATAAAACCTAAATTAGTAAACTTACTAGAAGATTTTCTACTACTTTATAATAGAGAACTAGACCTAGAACTCTTACTATATATTATTAACCTACGCCTAATAGAAGAATTACTAGATATAGTATACTTAGAAGACTATATAGCCTAAGCTATATTTACTACTATAGATAGTAGATAATAAAAACTAATAAAAGCTTTCTATAAAGTAAGATACTACTTTTTATACGCTAATATTAGCTCTACTAAATTAGAGAAAGAAAAGTACTTTTAAGTTAATAAAACATATCTATATATCTTTCTAAATACCTATTTACGCTACTAAATCTTTAATTTATACTATAACTATTAGTTAGTAAGCTATAAAAGACTTTATAGTACGCTATATCTAATATATAAGTACTATTATTAGCTTAAAATACTCTAAGCTATTAAGTAATTTTATAATATATACTTAATTTACTACTATATAAAGAACTTATAAGATAGTAAACTTAGTTACTTCTAACCTATACTAATTCTCTATATACCCTAGACTAATATCTTAGTAAACTATATCTAAGCCTTACTAACTAGTAAAAATAGTAGCTAGATTTATAAATATATCCTAGTAATTTACTACTATCTTATAAAAAGATACTATTTCTTCTCTTATAAGTCTCTAAAACCTAAAAAAGCTACCTAATATTTTATATCTATTTTTAAGCTTTATAGAGTCTTAATAAATATTATATCTAATAGAGAAGTAACTTTTATTAGCTAATTTTAGCGCTATATATATAAATACCTCTATATTACGTAAAAGCTCTTAACTATATACTACTTAGAAACTAATAGCTAAACTAAGTAAGTAAATTAAGCCCTAAAGATCTTTCTAAGGTAATATATTAACTATATATAAGATAACTAAGTAGCTTAGCTATATATAGCTAAGTTCTAAGTAAATAATACTATTAATATATCTATTAAGATAACTTTATTTCTTATAGATCTAGAGTATTACCTCTATAGTAGTATATACTCTAGTAAAAACAATAAAGATTAACTAAACCTAGCCTAACGTAACTAATATATATAAGCTAATAAGCTACTTAATACTTATAGTAACCTAGTAGCCTACTTTAAAGAAAAAATACTCTAGGTATAATAAGAGTAAGTAGCTTAAGCTAATACCTCTTACTAAAGTAGACTAGTATATAAAGTTAGTAACTAAGCCTATATTAGTATAGCTAATTAGAGAACTACTTAGCTAACTCTAAAATTAGACTACTAATAGGTAAGCCTATACTTTATTAAAAGAGTTATCTATAATAGTAAAGTATATAAGCTAGTACTACTTTAAAAAATACTAAGTAAAGGTGTATTCTTAGTCTTCTTTCTAAAACTCTTACGCTCTAGAAATTAAAAGCTTTTACTAAACTAAGACTTACTATAGCTAATCTCTATTATTATTACTAATAAAGAAACTAGTAGTATATATAAAGAATACCTAGTAAAAGCTATTTTAGACGTACACTTTAAAGAGTATAGAAAATACGTAAAATAGTATTACTTAGTCTACTAGACTAGCTATAATAAACTTATATAAGAACTAGTAGAAGAATTTATAAAATATAAAGCTACCTTTAACTTTTACTAGAACTACTTAAAGAAAGCTAAACTACTAACTCTATATATACCTAAAAAATAGAGCCCTAATAAAGATATAACCTATTAGGGTATCTTAACCTACTAATAGGTATAAAAAAAAAGCTTCCTCTAAAGTATAATTACTACCTTTAACCTTTACTAGAACTACTTAGAGAAGCTTAAAATACTAACTATATACTTAAAATAGAGCTTAATAAAGACGTAACTTATTAAAGTACTTTAGCTATTAGTAAGTATAAAAAAGGCCTTCTAAGGTATAATTAGAAAACTTTACTACTAGCTAAAGCTAAATTATAATATAAAAATAGTAGGAATAGTTTACTTTAGCTAGCCCTACTACTATAGCTATAACTACTATACTCTTTTATAACTAGTTACGCGTAGGTTTAGTTTACTATTATAGAATTTATAACTAGCTACTAAATTCCTAGCTAAGGCTACTTTACGCTACCTACCCCCTAATACTTATAAATATTAGGCTTACTAAGTCCTTTATATTAATAAACCTACCTATTATAAAGCTTATATCTATAGTAAGTACTTATATAGAGATCTAGTACTATTAAGTTACTTAGTAGTATTAACTTTACTTTCTCTTATACTATATATAAATACTTTTAGGTTTAATTTTATTAGTATAAAGTAGAAGTAGTAAAAAAAAGTTTATAGTTAATACGTTTTATATATAGAAGTTATATAAGTCTTAATTTTATAATAAAATTAGTAAAAACTTTAGCTCTATACTCTATAAATAATAATTTTAACTCTAAAAATAGTTAACCTCTTTAACTCTAGCTACTACTACTACTACCTAATAAGTATTATTAGTTAATTAGAGCTCTTTTTAAGCTCTAGGAATTTACTCTTTAAAAGGAGAGAGACGTATAAAGGAGTTATCTCTTATATCTCTTATTTTTATACTAATATTAGTAAGTTTATAACTTACTAATATTATAAACTTACTAATATTATAAA
>JALNQF010000065.1:0-209697 GCA_028456385.1 Ophiosphaerella korrae | reverse complement strand
AATTCTATAGATTAGCTTTAGGTTCTTATATATTTTTACTTACTAAGTAGCCTTTCTATTTTACTAGCTACTCTTAGAGAAACTATATACTTTAGAAGGTATTACGTCCTATTTCTTAATATCTTTATAGGTCTTTAACTTTAAACTTGTTATCTTCTTCTTTCTAATATTAGAATTATTACTATACTAGTATTTTTAGCTTAGCTAGTTCTAGTAGGCTTATATAGAACTTAGAGTATACTTTAGTATCTTTAAGTAGTTTTAGTATTTTTATTACTAGCTTATTATCTTCTTTAACTAAAAATAGTCTAACTTTAATATAATCTAGTCCTTTACTAGGTTGCTTTATTTATAGATTCTTTGTATAAAGATATACTTTATCTTTTTTTTTTAGCTAAGGTACTATTTTTTATTTTTAATTAATATATAAAATACTTTATTTCTGAGCTTTTTTTAGTTTTTATCTTATCTTATTATAGAGCTCTTATATATTTTCTACTCTAACTAATACTACTTCTATCTTAGGTTCTAGTAGTATTCTCTTAAATAAATTAGAGTATATCTTATAGTTTATAAAATATAGTATTTTACTTATTATATTATAGGTGTAATAGAAGAAATCGAGATAGAACTAATTAGTCCTAATCTAGGCACTAACGAAGCATAGGACAAGTAAAGTAACAACCTTAATTAGGAGACTATATATAACTAGGATACCTAGGCTAATCTATAATCTATAGACTCTTGGTATTAATAGATTATAGATTAAGACAATCTATAATCTACTAGTCTTAGCAACTATAGATTATAGATTACAATAAGTATATAGTTAGTAAGATACGTATTATTAGGATAGTATTAGTAATTTAATCCTTTAACTATAGAACGCTAATACAAGATAGTTACAAAACATCTTCTATTATTTATAAGTTATTATAGATTATAACCTAAGCTTTTACTATTAACTCTTAATCTACTAACTCTATTATAGGTACCTGTAGTTAACAATAGGTAGCCTATTATACCTTACTAATTTAGTTATTGCGAGAAGTAAAGCGTAAGTAGCGCATAGTCTAGCTAATACAATAGTAGAAAGTTTAACTAAAATAAGTAAAGCCCCTAAGAGTAGTTATAAATCTAATAGTACTATATAGGAAATAATTAAGGACTAAATTAATAATCTAATCTTAGACAAAGAAGATATAAAAATAGTAATTAATACTTTAGAAATATAGAATAAGAAACTATAAGATTACGTAAAGTAGAATAAAGTATAGATTAAAGCTATTATCGAAGGTTAGAATTAGATAGAACTAATTATATAATGTTTAGTAATAAGTGTAATAAAGAAACTACTTAAGATACTTGTTTTTAAGAAGTTTAACAAAACAAGGGAGAAACTAAGACCTTTTATTACTTTAGCACAACTCTAGATAGATATACAAGTACTACACTTTAATATAGAAGAAAAAAAAGTAATATATATTAGGTTACACCTTAAGGAAGACGCGATAAGATAGTACAAACCTTACTAGATAGACTATACAACATACTCTCTAATAACCTAGAAAGATAAAACTAGAGCTATTTTTAGAAGTTATAAATACTTTACTAAATAAATAAGAGTAGTATTTAAAGATATAGACGTTACCTAATAAGCTAAAGAATAGCTAGAGAAGCTTATATAAAGTTAAAGTATTCTAAAGTACGTATTACAATTTAAATAACTATTGTAGAATATAGAATAAAATAAGTTAGCCTTAATATTACAATTTAAACAAGGACTTAACTTAAAAATCTAATACGAGATAATATATATAGAGAAACTAAGGATACTAGAAGCCTTAAAGTAATAGGTAATATAAATAGATAACAATCTTTAAGAATAGAAGAAGAACAAGTATAGAGGTTATACCTAAAACTATAACAAGGGAGACCCTATAATCCTTAACGCTAATAAGGATAAAAAGAGAAAAAAAAGTAAAGACTTTACGTACTTTAACTATAGTAAACTAGGCTACTACGTAAAGAACTATAGATCTAAGTTAAAGAAGGATATAGTATACTATAAGTATAAGAAACTAAGATACTTTATAAAAGACTATAAAAGTAAAGACCTAAAGAAAGAAACTTAGTTAAAGATAACTAAGAAGAAGAAAGAAGCACTATAAGTATAGACTAAACCTTAGGAGAGAGTAGCTAGAAGTAAAGAAATATAATATGTAATACTCTATTAGACCTTTTATTACAAAGATAACTACTATATATATCTTTCTAGTAAATAGAGAGTAAGATACTTCTTATAATAGAGATAGAGAGTAGCTATAATAAAAGAAAGAATAAAAGCTTAGCTAGAAGAAATAGCTTAAGTAATAGACCTACTAGTAGAAGATCTAGAAGGGGAAGAGCCCCTAGTACTATTAATCTAGGCTAAAGGACTAGTACTAGATAAAGAAACTACTACAACTACCTCTAAAGGACTATAAGGAAGTAAGAGATAAGTTAGTATAAGAGATATAGAGTATACCTAGCTAATAATATATAGTTATAATAGCTATATAATAAGTAATATAAAGGAATAAAATAAAGAATAGAAGTTTATTTAGAAATACTTACTAGTTATAAGTATAGAGGAAGTATACAAAGACTAGAAAGAACGTAATCCTAAAGAAATAAAGTTTATACTATTTTAAAAATAGATAAAGTAATATATAGTTATAGTAGGAAGAATACTTATATAGAAAGAGTAGTAATACCTTATAAGAAAAACGTAATAGATTAATAAAGCCTATATACTAAGAGTACTAGTAGTGTACTATATCTTAATAATAGATATACTTAGTAAAAGTAAATACTAAGAAGGAGATAATAAAATAATAGATTTAAGATATCTAGTATACTTTAAAGTAGTATAGATATTATACCTAGATAAGAATTGTATTATATATAGGAACCCTAAAGTAAATAATAAAGTATAGCCTATAAGGAGAAGAGGCTATAACTATAAGAGAGTAATCCTAGTAGAAGATATCTAAGGATAGAAAATAATCCTAGAAGATAGATATATAGTAGTAAGACCTAGCCTAAGACTATCTAAGAAATATATTTAGAGAGGACTATAGTATAAATATATATACAATAAATATCTAAAATATAAAGAATATAAACTTAAGGTAGGCCTATAGCTTTAGAAGGATAGATAATTTAAAAAATTACCTAAGTAGAAAAGACTAGAAGGCGTAGGAGGCCTATATATTATAAAAATAGGTATATACTAAGGAAGGAAAGTATAATTAATAATTAATAGTAGAGCTATAAAGAACTTTATATTAAAGAAGTTTATAGAAATATAGAGAATAAAGTATATAATAAAGAAATACTCTTAATAACTAAGTATAATTAAAGGAAAACTATTTTAGGAACTAATATAGTTTAAGACAGTACCTTTAATACTAAGGTTAGAAGGACTAGAAATTAAGAATATAGTTATAGACATAACAATAATTAATAACAAATAAGATATAATATTAGGTATACTATAGTTATAGATAACTAACCTATATATTAATTAGAGAACTAGAGAAATTAGTTATAACAAAATAGATATATTAAAAGCTAACATAGGCACTAGTAAAGGAGAATTCTCTAAAAAATACAAGAAATAGGAAAAATAGCTTATAGAGCTAGAAGATTACCTTCTAGAATATTAACTATAGGACTTAGTAATAGAAATAGAAGAAGGAAAAGACATAAGATAGAGCTTAGTCTATAAGAAAATAGAAGAAGAGTTAAAGATTAAATAAGTATTTATTTAAAACGTAATAAAAAAGGGATAGATAAGAGAATCTAAATCCTTAGTAGCTTATAGACTTATCTTTATAGATAAGAAAAGAATAAGTAATAAAAGACTTTGCGTAGACTTTAGAAAAACTAACGTAGTTATAAGTAAGAACTAATACCCCTTACTAAAGATAGACGCAATATAAGATAAACTATAGAAAGTAACAATCTTTATAAAGTTAGATATCTAGAACGCCTACTACTAAATTAGAATTAAAAAGGGTAATAAATAGAAAATAGCGTTTAGAACATAATAGAGATTATATAAATACCTAGTTATACTATTTAGCTTAATAAATATACTAGTAGTATTTTAGGAAAGAATTAATATAGTACTAAGAGAGTACTTAGATATATTTATATTTGTATACTTAGACGATATCTTTATATTCTTAGAAATAGAGGAAGAACACGTATAATATATATATAAAGTACTAGGAAAGCTAGTAGAAGCTAAAATATTTCTTAAGATAAAAAAATACAAGTTCTATATAAAGGAAATAGATTTCCTAGGGTTTATTATAGAACTAGGAAAGATTAAGATTAATCTAGAGAAGATTAAGTTAATTAACAAATAGCTAATACTAAGAAACCTAAAAGAGGTACAATAATTTTATAGGCTAGCTAACTTTTATAGAAAGTTAATAATAAGATAGTCTAAAAATATAGAACTAATAACAAGACTTATAAAGAAAGATACGCTATTTAAATAGATAAAAGAATACGACAAAGTATTTAAAAAGATTAAGAAGAAGTTTATAGAAAACCTAGTTATTAGAATATATAACCTAGACCTACTAGCGATAGTAAAAATAGATATATCTAATTTAGTCTATAGAATAGCACTAATACAAGAAGACCTAGAGACTAAAAAAGAATACTTAGTTAAATACTTTTCTAAGAAAATAAAGATAGTAGAACTTAACTACTTAATCTATAATAAAGAGATACTAGTAATCTATAAAGTATTTAAATAATAGAGAGTATATTTATAAAGAGTAAAATATTAGACAAAGGTCTATATAGACTATAAGAATCTTATAGGATTTATAATAAATAAAGAATTATTATAACGCTATATAAGATAGTAGGAATATTTGTTAACGTTTAATATAAAAATTATATATACAAAAGAGAAAGATAATTAGTTTATAGACGCTCTTAGTAGAAGACTAGACTTATAAGAAGAAGTAAGCGCTACTAGTATAGTTCTAGTTAAGAATAAAGAAGGACACTTAGTCCTAAATATATATAAAATAGCTATAATACTTAAAAGGAAGAGTAGCAAGCTAGATAAATAGATTTAGAAAATAATAAAAGAAGTATCTAAAGAAATAGAGAAACTAGAAATCTAAGAAGGATTTGTATAAGCCTATAGAAGAATATATATCCTAAAGAAGATCTAGAGAGAATTTATACAATAATTCTATAAATTACTAGTATATAGTTACTAGGGTATTAAAAAAATATTAGATAGACTACTATAAGAATACTATATCTTAAAGGTAAGATAATTAGTAATAGAGGTACTACGAGACTATATAGAATGTTACTAGAATAAGTATAATAGATATATACTATATAGAATGTTATAACTAGTAGAAGTACTAGGATAACTATAGGGAGTTATTACAATAGACTTTATTACGAAGCTACCTAAGTCTAAGGACCTAATATTAAGAGTTAAATATAATAGAATCTTAACAATAGTAGATAAGCTTATAAAGTATATATACTTTAGACTATATAAAGAAAAAAGTAGGATAGAGGTTACTATACACTAGGTTCTAGGAACTATAATTAGTTAATATAGACTACTAGATAAGATTGTTATAGATAGAGACGTACGATTTATATTAAAACTATAGGGAACAATAATAGCGTAATTAGGAATTAAATATATAATGTCTATAGCATATTACCTATAAATAGATAGATAGTTAGAACGAATAAATTAGATAGTAAAACAATACCTAAGATACTACCTTAATTATAACTAGAATAATTAGGTATAGTTACTACCTATAGTATAGTTAGTATATAATAGCGCAAAGAATATAGTAATAAGAGTATTACCTTTTTTCGCGAACTATAGATTTAAGCCTAATATATACTAGATACTAAGAGACTAAATATCTTAGTCTCTAAGAGGAGAAAACTTTACTAATAGACTTAAAGATATATATAATTAACTAAGATAGGATATAGAGTTTTTATATAACAAAATAGTAAAGTACTATAATAGAAAGTATAAAAAGGGACCTTAATTTAAAAAAGGAGAAAAAGTATAGTTAGTATAAAAGAATATTAAAAGTAAGAGACTAAGCCTAAAATTAGACTACGCTAAAATAGGACTATATAAAATTAAGAAAGAAGTTATACTAGTTATATTTAAATTAAAGCTACTAAACAAGATAAAGATATACTTAATATTCTACGTAGCCCTACTAGAATAAGTACTACTAGAAGTAGAACTACTAGTATACGAAGTAGACACGTATAGAGAATAAGAAGAATAGGAAGTTAAGAAAATCTTATAGTACTAGTTCTAAAATAGAAGAAACTACTACTTAGTAGAATAGATAAGTATAGACAAAAAAGGATAACTATAGGAAGAAATATAGGAACTAGAAGATAATCTTAATTACTTTAAGAAACTAGAAGAGTTCTAAAGTTAAAACCCTCTAGAACGCCTAGTAGTAAACTAAGAGAACTAATATTACTAACAATAGATAGAGAGATAATAAGAACGTCTAGTATAGGACTTACTATAGCAACATTAAACGCTTTATCTAAGTCTAGCTTAGCTTCTAGAGCTACTAACTACTTAGCTAATTTCTTATTATTTAAGGCCTTTATCTTATAAAGATAAGAGAGATAAGCTTAATTCTCTACTAGCTTACTCTACGTAAGCTCCTAGATACGCTTACACTTAGCTTTAGCCTCTACAATTTAAGATAGTAATTTCTCTTAAGTCTAGTTAATAGCTTTCCCTATTATTATTAAGCTTAGACGCAAGAATAAGTATAATAAACTTACACTTAGAAAGAGAAATACTAGATATATTATAAGAGCTACGTATATTCGTATAAATATACACTTTATAAGCTCTACTATTGTTTATAAAAATAATATAAAGAAGAGACTTAGGGTTTAACTTAGGAGAAGTATAATAAGAGTAAGGAAATATTTTAATACTATTACGCAATACGTAATTAGTAAGGAGGTAGTAATAACGTATAGATAAAATAGTTATAAAGGAGGATAAAGAACTCTATATTAATAAAGAAACTAGACTAATAACTCTAGCTCTAGGATAGGTAAACTAGGACCTACCTAGGAGGGGAGATAGTGTTACGGGTGTAATAGAAGAAATCGAGATAGAACTAATTAGTCCTAATCTAGGCACTAATAAAGTATAAGACAAGCGAGGTAACAACCTTAATTAGGAGACTATATATAACTAGGATACCTAGGCTAATCTATAATCTATAGACTCTTAGTATTAATAGATTATAGATTAAGATAATCTATAATCTACTAGTCTTAGTAACTATAAATTATAGATTACGACGAGTATATAGTTAGTAAGATGCGTATTATTAGGATAGTATTAGTAATTTAATCCTTTAACTATAGAACGCTAATACAAGATAGTTGCGAAATATCTTCTATTGTTTATAAGTTATTGTAGATTATAACCTAAGCTTTTACTATTAACTCTTAATCTACTAACCCTATTATAGGTACTTATAGTTAACGATAGGTAGCCTATTATATATTACTTTTAAGTACTTGTTATTATATACTAATTATACTATAGGTAATAGTAATACCTAATTGTTTTACTTTTAATTACTATAAATCCTTAGGTATATCTTTAATATCTTATTAGTCTATTCTATTTATCTATCTATCTATAGGTAATAAGCTATTAATAGCTTTTTTTTTATCTCTATTACTATAAGTAGTGTTATCTAGTAATTAGACGTAAAAAGCTTATCTCTATTACTAATAATACTCTTTAGTATCTTATATCTTTATATTAGTACTTTTAGTAGTATATATTCTAGCTAATCTACTATATAGTTACTTTAGAATTTCTCTATTTTAGCGTATTTTATAAATTAGTCTATAATTACTATTATTATATTATATCCTATTTTTATTACTAAGTTCTTTAACGTTAGTAGTCCTATAATAAAGTCTATTACAACGTCTATTTATAGTTCTTCTAGTATCTTAATTACTTATATTTCTCTATATAGTATATATATCTTATACTTATTCTTTTAGTAATCTACGTATTCTTTAATAAACTACGTTACTTTCTCCTTTATTTTACTAAATCTATAGTTTTTCTAGATTAGTTCTATAGTTTATATAATCTCTAAGTACTTATATACTAGGTTATTATAGTATTATTATATAATTACTTTTTATAATTCTTTTAGAACTTTATTTATAATCCTAACTAGGTTGTTAATTTCTTACTCCTCTACTAGTTGTGTATTTAGTACTAAGTATTCTTATCTATTATCTTAGAGTATAGCTTTTTCTACTACTTGTCTTTTTCTTATAATATTGTGTCTTTAGCTAAGCACGTCTACTTAGCTATTTTCTTTACTTAGTACGTACTAGATCTTAAATTTATACTATCCTAGTAGTTCTAACTATTATATTTACTTATCTTTTAACTTCTTACTTATTATAAAGTATATTAGGTTCTTATAATCTATTTTAATAATTACTTCTATTATACTTTTAGTATATACTCTCTAATATTTAAGTATATTAACTATTATAAGTAGCTCTTTATTATATATATTATATCTTTCTTTTTACTCTATAAACTTCTCTAAATAGTATATAATTAGATACTATTTCTCTTTATACTCTTGTAGCGCTATCGCTCTATAAGCTAGATTAGATATATCTATCTTAATTACTAGAGTCTTATTACTATAAAATTACTTTAAAACTAGTAGTATAATATAGGCTTACTTAAGTTCCTTGTAAGCTTATTTCTACTCTACTCCTTATTCCTATATTATATCTTTTCTTATAAGCTTTATAAGTAGTAGTACTTTTTTTAAAAATCTCTCTATAAAGTATTAGTTAAAGTTAATAAATCCTAGGAATAATTATATATCTTTAACTATCTTTTGTTCTTTTTATTCTTTTACTACTTTAATCTTTTCTTAGCTTATCTTAGCTTTATTAATACCTATTATATATCCTAAAAACTCTACTTCTATCTTATACTATTTATACTTCTCTAGCTTTAGTTATAGGTTATATTAGTCTAAGTACTATAGTACTATTATTACTTACTCTACGTACTTACCTTTTTCTTTAGAATATATTAGTATATTGTCTAGGTAAGCTATAATAAACTTATCTAAGTATTCTTATAATATATTGTTAATTAGTCTTTAGAATATTACTAGTATATTTATTAGTCTAAAGAGTATTACTATATACTTATAATATCTATAGCGTATTTAGAATACTATCTTCTACTCTTTACTTACTTTAATTCTTATTAGGTAGTATCTATCTTTTAGGTCTAGCTTTATAAAAATCTTAGCTTAGCTTAGCTTATCTTAGAGTTTATCTATATTTAGTAGTAAGTAGTAGTCTTTTACTATAATATTATTTAGTTTTTAGTAGTTTACGTATATCTTTAGTAGTCTCTTCTTCTTTAGTATAAAGAGAATTAGAAATCTTACTAATAATAAGGATTCTTGTATATATCTTTTCTTTAAGTCTCTATTTAGTCTTTCTTAGAGTATTACTAATTTACTCTCTATTAATTAGTAAATAAGCTTAAAAGGTAGCTCTTTTCTTTCCTATAACTTAATCGTGTAGTCCTAGAGTTAGTACTTAGGTAATACTAGTATATCTATCTCTTCTATAAATAAGTAGCTAAACTTCTTATATTATTCTAGGATCTTAAAAGTTATATATTACTCTTCTACTCTTACTTCTTAGCCTAGCGCCTTACTAGTACTTATAAAGTTACTTACTTTCTCTTAGTAAGTTACTATTAAAGCTACTATCTTATATAGTACTTTCTTATCTACTATTAAATACTACTAATATATAAGCTTAGATCTACGTACGTCTTTATAGTTATTAAATAAGAGGTTCTAGTTTTTCTAATTAACTCTAGGATTAAACTTTTATAGCTATAAGAGTCTTAGTATAACGTCTTTATTAGCTAAAACTAATACGTCTAGAGTAATCTTTATATTATATCCTTAAATATTAATCTCTATAGTTACTTTATTACTAACTATTAAGTTCTCTAGTATTAGTTATCTATTTACAATATAGATTATATTATAGGTATAATAGAAGAAATCGAGATAGAACTAATTAATCCTAACTCGAGTGCTAACAAAGCATAGGACGAGTAGGGTAATAATCTTAATTAGGAGACTACCTATAACTAGGATATATAGTAGTAATCTATAGTTACGTACGAATAGATTAGTAGTAATCTATAATAACGCACTAATAGATTAGAGTAATCTATAGTTACGTACGAATAGATTAGTAGTAATCTATAAGGTTGTACAAATAGATTACTTAGAGTATATAGATACTAAGATATATATTATTAGGATAGTATTAGTAATTTAATCCTTTAACTATAGAACGCTAGTATAAGATAGTTGCGAAATATCTCTTACTATTTATAGTTATTGTAGATCTTAACACGAGCTTTTGTTATTACTTTGCAATCTACTAACTCTTAATATAAGTACTTATAGTTAACGATAGGTAGCCTATTATACCTTACTAATTTAGTTATTATAAGAAGCAAAGCGTAAGTAGCGCACAGTCTAGCTAATATAATAGTAGAAAGTTTAACTAAAATAAGTAAAGCCCCTAAGAGTAGTTACAAGTCTAATAGTACTATATAGGAAATAATTAAAGGTTATCTTAACTAATTAATTAATAATAAAGAAGACATAAAAATAGTAATTAATACCTTAGAAACGTAGAATAAAGAACTATAGGATTACGCGAAATAAAACAAGGTATAGATTAAGGCTATTATCTAAGGATAGAACTAGATAGAATTAATTACTAAAAGACTAGAGATAAGTGCGATAAAGAAACTACTAAAAATACCTATCCTAAAGAAGTTTAATAGAACAAGAGAAAAACTAAGACCTTTTATTATATCTACACAACTCTAAATAGATATACAAGTACTATACTTTAATATAGAAGAAAAAAAGGTAATATATATTAGATTGCACTTTAAAGAAGACGTAATAAGATAGTATAAACTCTACTAGATAGATTATACAATATATTTACTAATAACCTAGAAAAATAAAACTAGAGCTATTTTTAGAAGTTATAAATACTTTACTAAACAAATAAGAGCAGCGTTTAGAGATATAGATATTACCTAATAAGCTAAAGAGTAGCTAGAGAAGCTTATATAAAACTAGAGTATTCTAAAGTATATATTATAGTTTAAATAACTATTGTAGAATATAGAATAGAATAAGTTAGCCTTAATATTATAATTTAAATAAGGACTTAACTCTAAAATCTAATACGAGATAATATATATAGAGAAACTAAGAATACTAGAAGCTTTAAAGTAATAGGTAATTTAAATTAACAACAATCTTTAAGAATAGAAAAAGAATAAGTATAGAGGTTATACCTAGAACTACGACAAGAGAGACCTAATAATCCTTAATACTAATAAGGATAAAAAGAAAAAGAAGAATAAAAACTTTACGTGCTTTAACTATAGTAAACTAGGCTACTACGCAAGAGACTACTAATTAAGAAAGAAAAAGGATATAGTATATTATAAATATAAGAAACTAGGATATTTTGTAAAAGACTATAAGAGTAAAGACTTAAAAAAGGAAATATAGTTAAAGATAACTAAAAAGAAGAAAGAAGTACTATAAGTATAGGCTAAACCTTAGGAGAAGGTAGCTAGGAGTAAAGAAGTATAATATATAATACTCTACTAGACCTTTTATTATAATAACGACTACTATATATACTTTTCTAGTAAATAGGGAGTAGAATACTTCTTATAATAGAGATATAGAGTAGCTATAATAAAGGAAAGAATAAAAGCTTAGCTAAAAGAAATAGTATAAGTAATAGACCTACTAATAGAAGACTTAGAAGGGGAAGAGCCTCTAGTACTATTAATCTAGGCTAATAAACTAGCACTAGATAAAGAGACTACTATAACTACCTCTAAAGAACTATAAGAAAGTAGAAGATAGGTTAGTATAAGAAGTATAAAGTATACCTAGCTAATAGTATATAGTTATAATAGCTATATAATAATAGATATAGAGGAACAAAATAAAGAATAGAAGTTTATTTAGATATACTTAATAGTTATAAGTATAGAGGAAGTGTACAAAGACTAGAAAGAACGCAATTCTAAAGAAATAAAATTTATACTATTTTAAGAATAGATAAAGTAATATATAGTTATAGTAAGAAGAATACCTATATAAAGAGAATAGTAATACCTTGTAAAAAAAACGTAATAAATTAATAAAGCCTATACACTAAGAGTACTAGTAGTATACTATATCCTAACTATAGACACACTTAGTAAAGATAAGTACTAGGAAGGAGATAACAAGATAATAGATCTAGAGTATCTAGTACATTTTAAAGTATTATAGATATTATACCTAGATAAGAATTATATTATATATAGAAACCCTAAAGTAAATAATAATATATAGCTTATAAAAAGAAGAGGTTATAACTATATAAGAGTAATTATAGTAGAAGATATCTAAGGATAAGAAGTAATCCTAGAAGATAGATACCTAGTAGTAAGACCTAGATCTAAGTTAACTAAGAAATACGTCTAGGGAAGACTATAGTACAAATATATAAACGATAAATATCTAAAATATAAAGAATATAAACTTAAGATAGGGCTATAGCCTTAAAAAGATAGATAATTTACAAAGACGCTAAAGTAAGAAAAGCTAAAAAGTATAAGAGGCCTATATATTACAAAAATAGGTATATACTAAGAAAAGAAAGTATAATTAATAATTAATAGTAGAGCTATAAAAAACTTTATATTAAAGAAGTTTATAGAAATATAAGAAATAAAGTATATAATAAAGAAGTACTCTTAACAATTAAGTACAATTAAAAGAAAACTATTCTAGGAACCTATATAGTTTAAGATAGTACCTTTAACACTAAAGCTAAAAGGACTAGAAATCTAGAATATAGTTATAGATATAACAACAATTAATAACAAATAAGATATTATACTAAGTATACTATAGTTATAGATAACTAACTTATATATTAATTAGAGAACTAGATAAATTAGTTATAGTAAAATAGATATGTTAAAAGCTAATATAAGCATACATAAAGGAGAATTCCTAGAAGAATATAAGAAATAGGAGAAATAGCTTATTAAACTAGAAGACTACTTTCTAGAATATTAACTATAAGACTTAGTAATAGAAATAGAAGAAAGAAAAGATATAGGATAGAGCCTAGTCTACTAGAAAATAGAAGAAGAATTAAAGATTAAATAAGTATTTATTTAAAACGTAATAAAAAAGAGATAGATAAGAGAATCTAAATCCTTAGTAGCTTATAGACTTATCTTTATAGATAAGAAAGGAATAAGTAATAAAAGACCCTACGTAGACTTTAGAAAAACTAATGTAGTTACAAACAAGAACTAATATCCTTTACTAAAGATAGACGTAATATAAGATAAACTATAGAAAGTAACAATCTTTACGAAGTTAGATATCTAGAACGCCTATTACTAAATTAGAATTAAAGAAGGCGATAAATAGAAAATAGTATTTAGAATATAATAAAGATTATATAAATATTTAGTTATACTATTTAGCTTAATAAATATACTAGTAGCTTTTTAGGAACGAATTAATATAGTACTATAGGAGTACTTAGATATATTTATATTTATATACTTAGACGATATCTTTATATTCTTAGAAATAGAAGAAGAACACGTACAATATATATATAAGGTACTAGAAAAACTAGTAGAAGCTAAAATATTTCTTAAAATAAGAAAATACAAGTTCTATATAAAGGAAATAGATTTCCTTAGATTTATTATTAAACTAGGAAAAATTAGGATTAACCTAGAAAAGATTAGATTAATTAATAAATAGCTAACACTAAGAAACCTAAAAGAGGTATAGTAATTTTATAGACTAGCTAACTTTTATAGAAAGTTAATAGTAAGATAGTCTAAAGATATAGAACTAATAATAAGGCTTATAAAAAAGGATACGCTATTTAAATAGATAAAAGAATATAATAAAGTATTTAAGAAGATTAAGAAAAAGTTTATAGAAAACCTAGTTATTAGAATATACAACCTAGACCTACTAGTAATAGTAAAGATAGACGTATCTAACTTAGTCTATAGAATAGCACTAATATAGGAAGACCTAGAGACTAAAAAGGAATACTTAGTTAAATACTTCTCTAAGAAAATAAAGATAGTAGAACTTAATTACTTAATCTATAATAAGGAAATACTAGCAATCTATAAAGTATTTAAATAATAGAGAGTATACCTATAAGGAGTAAAGTATTAGACAAAGGTCTATATAGATTACAAGAATCTTATAGGATTTATAATAAATAAAGAGCTATTATAACACTATACAAGATAGTAGGAATACTTATTAACGTTTAATATAGAAATTATATATATAAAAGGGAAAGATAACTAATTTATAGATACCCTTAGTAGAAGACTAGACTTACAAGAAGAAGTAAGCGCTACTAGTATAGTTCTAATTAAGAACAAGGAAGGATACTTAGTCTTAAATATACCTAAGATAGCCGCAATACTTAAAAGAATAAGTAGCAAGCTAGATAAATAGATTTAGAAAACAACGTAAGAAGCATCTAAAGAAATAGAAAAACTAGAGATCTAAGAAGGATTTACATAAGCTTATAGAAGAATATATATTTTAAGTAAAATCTAAAGAGAATTTATACGACAATTCTATAAATTACTAGTATATAGTTACTAAGGAATTAAAAAAATATTAGATAGACTACTATAAAATTACTATATTCTAAAAGTAAGACAACTAGTAATAGAAGTACTATAAGATTGTATAGAATGCTATAGGAATAAGTATAATAGATATATACTATATAGAATATTATAACTAGTAGAAATACTAGAATAACTATAGAGAGTTATTACAATAGACTTTATTACGAAGCTACCTAAGTCTAGAGACCTAATATTAGGAGTCGAATATAATAGAATTATAATAATAGTAGATAAGTTTATAAAGTATATATACTTCTAACTATATAAAGAAAAAAGTAGGATAGAGGTTACTATATATTAGGTTCTAGGAACTATAATTAGTTAATATAGACTACTAGATAAAATTATTATAGATAGAGATGTACAATTTATATTAAAACTATAGGGAATAATAATAGCGTAATTAGGAATACAACACGTAATGTCTATAGCATATTAACTATAAATAGACAGATAATTAGAACAAATAAATTAGATAGTAGAGTAATACTTAAGATACTACCTTAACTATAACTAGAATAATTAGGTATAGTTACTACCTATAGCATAGTTAGTATACAACAGCGCAAAGAATATAGTAATAAGAGTATTACTCTTCTTTATAAACTATAGATTCGAGCCTAACGTATACTAAATACTAAGAAACTAGATATCTTAGTCTCTAAGAAGAGAAAACTTCGCTAATAGACTTAAAGATATATATAATTAACTAAGATAAGACGTAGAATTCTTATATAATTGTATAGTAAAGTACTATAATAAAAAGTATAAAGAGAGACCCTAATTTAGAAAGAGAGAAAAAGTATAGTTAGTATAAAAAAATATTAAGAGTAAGCGACTAAGCTTAAAGTTAGACTACGTTAAGATAAGACTATATAAAATTAAGAAAGAAATTATACTAGTTATATTTAGATTAAAGCTACTAAATAAGATAAAGATACACCTAATATTCTACGTAGCCCTACTAGAACAAGCACTATAGAACGTAGAACTACTAGTGTATAAAGTAGATACGTATAAAGAATAAGAAGAATAAGAAGTTAATAAAATCCTATAGTATTAGTTCTATAACAAGAAAAACTATTACTTAGTAGAATAGATAGGTATAGATAAAAAAAGACAACTATAGGAGAAAATATAGGAACTAGAGGATAATCTTAATTACTCTAAGAAACTAGAGGAGTTCTAAAGTTAAAACTCTCTAGAACGCCTAGTAGTAAACTAAGAGAACTAACATTACTACTACTAGATAAAGAGATAATAGGAACGCCTAATATAATAGGAATAGCCTCTACTATAGCCTTAAAATTAAGCTTAGACTTAATAAGAGTAGCTTACGTAATAGACTTCTTATTATTTAAGGCCTTTGTCTTATAGAGACAAATTAAATAAGTGTAATTTTCTACCTATATACTTAGAATACAATTACGTTCTTTTTTAGCCTTAGTAATCTATTTAGATAGTTTATCTTAAGTATAATTAATAGCTCTCCCTATTATAAATAAGCCTAGACGCAAGAGTAAGTATTATTAACTTATATTCTATAAGGGATACGCTAGAAAGATTACAAGACGTATAAGCGTTAGTATAAATATATACCTTATAAGCCTTACTATACTTTAAAGAAATATATTCTAGAGGAGGATTTAAAGACTTATAATAAGAATAAGGAAATATAGCTACCTTATAACGTAGTATACAATTAGCTAACTAAAGGCAATAGAGAGTAAACTTAGTAGGTATAAGGGAGGATAAAGAACTCTATATTAACGAAGAAACTAGATTAATAACCTTAGCCCTAGGATAAGAAAACTAGGACCTACCTAGAAGGAGAGATAGTATTATAAGTATAATAGAAGAAATTAAGATAGAACTAATTAATCCTAACTTAAGTACTAACAAAGTATAAGACAAGTAGGGTAACAATCTTAATTAGGAGACTACCTATAACTAGGATACGTAGTAGTAATCTATAGTTACGTATAAATAGATTAGTAGTAATCTACGATAACGTACTAATAGATTAGGGTAATCTATAGTTACGTATAAATAGATTAGTAGTAATCTATAAAGTTGTATAAATAGATTACCTAGAGTATATAGATACTAAGATATATATTATTAGGATAGTATTAGTAATTTAATCCTTTAACTATAGAACGCTAGTATAAGATAGTTACAAAATATCTCTTACTATTTATAGTTATTATAGATCCTAACACGAGCTTTTGTTATTACCTTGCAATCTACTAACCCCTAATATAGGTGCCTATAGTTAATAATAGGCGGCCTATTATAGATTAAGTATAGTATCTTCTTTACTTATAGTTTAAGTTCTACTTATTCTACTTTTTTAAGTATAATTAGGTTTATAAATAACTTTAAATCTACTAATACTTTTATTTTTTCTCTTTTTATCTTTACTAAGAGTTTAATAAGTCTTTTAGTATTAATAGTGTTATAGCTTCTAGATATATATCTAGCGTTAGCTATTTACTTAAAAAAGACTTAATCTTATAATCTTTATTTATCTTTTACTAAAATCTTTAGAGTATCTTAATCTCTATATATTGTTTATACTTCTTAAGCGTATAGGTTTACTAGATTAGATTAATATATTAGTTGTTTATAAGTATCTTACTTATATTTACTTCTTTTTTAGTTATACCTAAAAAGTACTCTACTTTTTACTTATCCTATAAATATTATTTATATCTTATATTTATATACTTTTCTTAGTTCTATTTATATCTAGATCTCTTATAAGAGAAATATCTAGATCCTATCTTATTAGAATAGTAAGTAAAGTAGTTATTATAGTAATATTCTATCTATAATAGTAGTAGATAGTTTAGGTTACGTAAGTATAGCTAGTATTATAGCTCTTGTATTAATACTAGTTCTATAATAATTAGCGCCTAATTATTATTTATATATAATAATTTATATTATTAGGTTTACTTTACTTTATATATCTAGTGTTCTTTATCTTACTATTTTTTTACTAAGTAGTAGCTATTTACTAGTCTTTAGATTTCTTTTATAAATCTATTTTATACCTTAGCGTTCTCTTACCTTAGCTCTAGTATTCTAGGTACTATTTTATATTTAGAAGTCTTAAGCTCTTAGTTTTCTTTTTTATTCTTATTCTAGGCTATATATACCTACCTTCCTAGATATAGTATTATTTTATACCTATACCCTATCCTTCTTTAGTATAGCTAAAAGTATTCTAAGGTATCTATCTTAGCTTATTTCTACTTTAGCTAATACCTTTTTACGTAGCTTTATATCTCTAGTAGTATCTTTATAGCTTTTACTTTATTATCTATTATAAGGTTTATTAGTTATATAGTAATCTTATAGTAGTTATATCTCTTACTTATATCTTACTACTAGAAGTTTATAGTCTTATAGTTTCTCTTTTTCTAGCTTCTTTTAGAAATTACTTCTTATTCTTTCTCTCTATCTTTATCTTACTACTTAAGTATATTAATTTATTATATAATCTTATTCTTTACTTAGTAATTCTTTACTAGGTACTCTATTTTACTATACTTATAGTATTTTTAGCTTTCTACTCTCTTAGAGTTCTTGTAGTAATAGAATTCTTATTTTCTTAGGTTTATATTATTAATATATATCTTATCTAGCCTAAAGTATTTATAGCTACTTTAAACTTACTTGTTTTTATATTTGTATTACTACTTGTACTTAGGTTAGTACTTTTTATTTTCTATACGTAGTACTTTTATATTCTTAGCTTCTATTATATATTTATATATATAGTTATTAACTTAGATTACTTCTTCTATTAGGTTTTCTAACGTCTTAATTATAGCTCTACTACGTATTAGCTTACTTTAAACATTACTCTTAAGTTTCTATTAAAATATCTTTATTAATAACTTATTATTCTATTTTATTTATATTATGTAGCTTTAAAACTTATTAGTATAGTCTACTACTACCTTATTTTATTATAGCTACTATATTTCGCGCTCTACTACTACTATCTTATTTACTAGTAGAAAAGCTTATTATACTTTTTCTTTAAACTTAATCTATTCTTTAAATATCTTGTTATAGTTACTATTATTATTATTAAGGTATTTCTTAAAGTATAGCGTAACTTATTTCTTTACTTTACTTCTTATATAAGATAATATAAGTATAGCTCTATCTTTATCTTAAACTTAGTCTACTTTAAAAAAGAGATTAAGTTATAAGATCTATAGCTTAAGCTTATTCTATTCTCTATAGTAGAGGTCTAGCTTACTAACTTTAGAAGTAGCTATATAGGTTACTCCTATACACTAGTTATCTATATTTATTAATATATTACTTATCTTAAAAGTATTTAATATATTAAGACCTTAAAACTAGTAAAGGTAACAAGAGTAAGTAGGCTTCTATAAGATAGGCGAGGTTAATAAATAAGTTAGTTACTTAGCTTAATTAATAGTTAGCTCTTATTAGAGTATTATAAAGTATATAAGTATTAATAAGTAAATAAGAATCTAATTAAAGTATTAGTTATAATACTCTATTAGGATAAGAAGTAAAAAAGAGATTAAATATAATAGTTTATAAAGGTCTATTAATATTCTTATATACTTACTATCTAGTGTTTATTTTTAAGTACTTACTCTAGAGCGTTTACTCTAGAGCGCTTATTCTAGAGTATTTACTCTAGAGTGTTTACTCTAGAGTATTTACTACTAAATAGTTACGTATTCTACTACGCTATATTACCTAGCCTAATTGCGTGTAATATAATAGCTTACTTACTACTTAGTATTATAATAATATTCTGAGAAAAATCTAAAGAGAATTTATATAATAATTCTATAAACTACTAGTATATAGATATTAAAGAATTAATAAAACTCTTAATAGGCTATTATAAGACTATTATATCCTAAAAGTAAGATAACTAGTAATAGAAGTACTATAAGATTATATAGAATACTAGAGAAATAAGTATAATAGATATATACTATATAGAATATTATAACTAGTAGAAGTACTAAAATAACTATAAAAAGTTATTATAATAGACTTTATTATAAAGTTACCTAAGTCTAAAGACTTAATATTAGGAGTTAAGTATAATAGAATCCTAATAATAGTAGATAAACTTATAAAGTACTTATACTTTAGACTATATAAAGAGAAAAGTAGAATAGAGGTTACTATATATTAGGTTCTAAGAACTATAATAAGTTAATATAGTCTACTAGATAAGATTATTATAGATAGAGATATATAATTTATATTAAAACTATAAGGAATAATAATAGCGTAACTAGGAATAAAATATATAATATCTATAGTATATTATCTATAAATAGATAGATAATTAGAATAAATAAATTAGATAGTAAAATAGTACTTAAGATACTACCTTAACTATAATTAGAATAATTAGGTATAGTTATTACCTATAGTATAGTTAGTATATAATAGTATAAAGAATTATAAGGTAGACTTTACGTAAGATAACTTAATAAGGTAGTTTTAACAATTAACTAAAAAGAGTAAATAGTAGATAAAGCTATCTAAGTAAGTACTAGGTATATATACCTAGTAGCTTACTAAGCGCTAACTAAAAGTAGAAAGGTAGTTAAATATTAGTAAGTTGTAAACTTACTAATATATTAGTAAGTTTACAATGTTAGTAAGTTTGCAATATTAGTAAGTTGTAAACTTACTAACATATTAGTAAGTTTATAATATTAGTAAGTTTACTATATTAGTAAGTTGTAAACTTACTAATATTAGTGCAAAAATAAGAGATATAAAGGATAACTCTTTTACAAGAATATTATAAGGGTGTTACTAGGGTCGACTTCCTAATACCTAATAGGGAGTTAGTAGATTAAGAGATAATAACAAAAGTTCGTGTTAGGATCTACAATAACTTATAAATAATAGAAGATATTTCGCAACTATCTTGTATTAGCGTTCTATAGTTAAAAGATTAAATTACTAATACTATCTTAATAATACGTATTGCTAATAACTATATACTTACTGTAATCTATAATCTATATTTACTAAGATTAATAGATTATAGATTAGCTTAATCTATAATCTACTACTACTAAGAGTCTATAGATCGTAGATTACTCTAGGTATCCTAATTATATATAGCTTCCTAGTTAGGCTTATAGCCTTTAGAGTTATATAGGGCTAGGCTTATAAGATTAATTAGTTCTATCTATAGTTCTTTTATTACTACTATAATACTATCTCCTCTTCTAAGTAGGCCCTCGTTTATCTATCTTAGAGCTAAGGTTATTAATCTAGTTTCTTTATTAATATAGAGTTCTTTATCCTCCCTAATACCTATTTTATCTACGCGTTATTACTATCTTCTTACTAATTGTGTATTGCGTAATAGTATTAAAATATTTCTTTATTCTTGTTGTGCTTCTCTTAAGTTAAACTCTAAGTCTCTTCCTTATATTATTTCTATAAACAATAGTAGAGCTTATAAAGTATATATTTATGCTAATATGCGTAGTTCTTATAATATATTTAGTGTTTCTCTCTCTAAGTGTATGTTTATTACGCTTATTCTTGCGTCTAGGCTTAATAATAATAGGGAAAGCTATTAACTAGACTTAAGAGAAATTACTATCTTAAATTATAGAGGCTAAAGCTAAGCGCGAGCGTATCTAGGAGCTTGTATAGAGTAAGCTAGTAGAGAATTAAGCTTGTCTCTTTTATCTTTATAAGATAAAGGCCTTAAATAATAAGAAATTAGCTAAGTAGTTAGTAGCTCTAGAAGCTAAGCTAGATCTAGATAAAGTGTTTAGTGTTACTATAGTAGGTCCTACGCTAGACGTTTTTATCGTCTCTCTATCTATCGTTAGTAATATTAATTCTCTTAGTTTACTACTAGGCGTTCTAGAGAGTTTTGATTTTAGAACTCCTCTAGTTTCTTAGAGTAGTTAAGATTATCTTCTAGTTCCTATGTTTTCTCCTATAGTTGTCCTTTTTTATCTATACCTATCTATTCTACTAAGTAGTAGTTTCTACTATTATAGAACTAGTATTATAAGATTTCTTTAACTTCTTATTCTTCTTATTCTTTATATATATCTACTTTATATACTAGTAGTTCTACTTCTTGTAATACTTATTCTAGTAGAGCTATATAGAATGTTAGGTGTATCTTTATCTTACTTAGTAGCTTTAGTCTAAATATAACTAGTAAGATTTTCTTCTTAATTTTATATAGTCCTATCTTAACGTAGTCTAGTTTTAAACTAGGCTGTTTGCTTTTAATATTTTTCTATACTAACTATACTTTTTCTCTTTCTCTAAATTAGAGTCTTCTTTTATATTTCTTATTATAATACTTTGCTATCTAATCGTGTAGGAATTCTATATCTTGTCTTAGTTAGTTATATATATCTTTAAGTCTATTAGCGAAGTTTTCTCCTTTTAAGGACTAAGATATTTGTATTCTTAGTATTCTATATACGCTAGGTTTAAATCTATAGTTTGCGAAGAAAAGTAATACTCTTGTTACTATATTCTTTACGCTGTTATATACTAACTATACTATAAGTAGTAGCTATACCTAGTTGTTCTAGTTATAGTTAAGGTAGTATCTTAAGTACTATTCTACTATCTAATTTATTTGTTCTAATTGTCTGTCTATCTATAGGTAATATGCTGTAGATATTGTATATTTAATTCCTAATTGCGCTGTTATTATTTCCTATAGTTTTAATGTAAATCTTATATCTCTATCTATAATAATTTTGTCTAGTAGTCTATATTAACTAATTATAGTTCCTAGGACTTAGTGTATAGTAACCTCTATCCTACTTTTTTCTTTATATAGTCTAAAGTATAAGTACTTTGTAAGTTTATTTACTATTATTAGAATTCTATTATACTTAACTCTTAATATTAGGTCTTTAGACTTTAGCAACTTCGTAATAAAGTCTATTGTAATAACTCCTTATAGTTATTCTAGTACTTCTACTAGTTATAACATTCTATATAGTACGTATCTATTATATTTATTCCTTTAATACTCTATATAGTCTTGTAGTACTTCTATTACTAGTTGTCTTGCTTTTAGAATATAGTAATCTTGTAGTAACCTATCTAGGGTCTTGTTAATCCTTTAGTGTCCGTGTGCTAGTAGTTTATAAAACTATTGTACGAATTCTCTTTAGATTTTCCTTAGAATGTATATTCTTTTGTATGCTTGTACAAATCCTTTATAGATTTCTAGTTTCTCTATTTCTTTAGATGCTTTTTGTGTTGTTTTCTAAATCTATTTATCTAGCTCGCTACTCTTTCTTTTAAGTGTTGCGGCTATTTTAGGTGTATTTAGGACTAAATGTCCTTCTTTATTTTTAACTAAGATTATACTAGTAGTACTTACTTCTTCTTATAAGTCTAGTCTTCTACTAAAGGCGTTTATAAACTAATTGTCTTTCCCTTTTGTATATATAATTTCTATATTAAATATTAATAGATATTCTTACTATCTTATATAGCATTATAATAGTTCTTTATTTATTATAAATCTTATAAAATTCTTATAATCTATATAGACTTTTATTTAATATTTTGCTCTTTATAAGTATACTCTCTATTATTTAAATACTTTGTAAATTGCTAGTATCTTTTTATTATAGATTAGGTAGTTAAGTTCTACTATCTTTATTTTCTTAGAGAAGTATTCGACTAAGTATTCTTTTTTAGTCTCTAGGTCTTCTTATATTAGTGCTATTTTGTAGACTAAATTAGATGCGTCTATTTTTACTATTACTAGTAGGTCTAGGTTATATATTCTAATAACTAGGTTTTCTATAAACTTCTTTTTAATCTTGTTAAATACTTTATTATATTCCTTTATCTATTTAAATAGCGTGTCCTTTTTTATAAGTCTTGTTATTAGTTCTATATCTTTAGACTATCTTACTATTAACTTTTTATAAAAGTTAGCTAGCCTATAAAATTGTTATACTTCCTTTAAGTTTTTTAGTGTTAGCTATTTGTTAATTAATCTAATCTTTCCTAGGTTAATTTTAATTTTTCCTAGTTCGATATTAAATCCTAGGAAATCTATTTCCTTTGTATAGAATTTGTATTTTCTTATTTTAAGAAATAGTTTATTTTCTACTAATTTTTTTAATACTTTGTACACGTGTTGTATATATTCTTCTTCTATTTCTAAGAATATAAGGATATCGTCTAAGTATGCGAATATAAATATGTCTAAGTACTCTCTTAGTACTATGTTAATCTTTTCTTAAAATACTGCTAGTATATTTGTTAAGCTAAATGGTATAACTAAGTATTTGTATAGTCTATACTGTATTCTAAACGCTATTTTCTATTTATCGCCTTCTTTAATTCTAATCTAATAGTAAGCGTTTTAGATATCTAGTTTTGTAAAGATTTTTACTTTTTGTAGTCTATCTTGTATTCTATCTATTTGTAGTAGTAGGTATTAATTCTTGTTTATAATTGCGTTAGTTTTTCTAAAATCTACGTAGGGCCTTTTATTATTTATTCTCTTTTTGTCTATAAATATAAGTTTATATACTACTAAGGATTTAGATTCTCTTATCTATCTTTTTTTTATTGCAGTCTAAATAAACGCTCGTTTAATCTTAGATTCTTCTTCTGTTTTTTAGTAGACTAGGCTCTATTCTAAGTTTTTTCCTTCTTCTAGTTCTATTACTAAGTCCTATAGTTAATATTCTAGAAGGTAGTCTTCTAGCTCTATAAGCTGTTCTTCTTATTTCTTATATTCTTTTAGGAATTCTCCTTTGTAGGTACTTATATTAGCTTTTAACGTATTAGTTTTACTATAACTAATTTATCCTATTCTCTAATTAATGTGTAGGTTAGTTATCTATAACTATAGTATTCCTAATATTATATCTTGTTTGTTATTAATTATTATTATGTCTATAACTATATTTTTAATTGTTATCTCTTCTAATTTAAGCGTAGAGGGAACTGTCTTAAACCTAATAGGTTCTTAGAATAGTTTTCCTTTGATTATACTTAGTTGTCGAGGGTATTTCTTTGTTATATACTTTATTCCTTGTTTTTCTACAAACTTCTTTAATATAAAGTTTCTTGTAGCTCTACTATTAATTATTAGTTGTACTTTCTTCTCTTAATATATACCTATTTTTGTAATATACAGGCCTCTTATACTTTCTAACTATTCTTGTTTAGGCTTTTTTATAAATTGTCTATCTTTTTAGGGCTATAGCCTTATCTTAAGCTTATATTCTTTATATTTTAGGTATTCGTCGTATATATATTTATACTATAGTCCTCTTTAGACGTATTTCTTTAATAGTTTTAGGCTAGGTCTTACTACTACGTATCTATCTTCTAGGGTTATCTCCTATCTTTAGATATCTTCTACTATAATTACTCTTATATAGTTATAGCCTTTTCTTCTTATAGGCTATATACTATTATTTGCTTTAGGGTTCTTATGTATAATATAATTCTTATCTAAGTATACTAACTATAATACTTTAAAGTATACTAGATGTTTTAGATCTATTATTTTGTTATCCCCTTCCTAGTACTTATCTTTTCTAGGTGTGTCTATTATTAAGATATAGTACACTACTAGTACTCTTAGTGTATAGGCTTTGTTAATCTATCGCGTTCTTCTTATAAAGTACTACTATTCTTTCTCTATAGGTATTCTTCTTACTATAACTATATATTACTTTATTTATTCTTAAAATAGTATAAACTTTATTTTTTTAGGATTGCGTTCTTTCTAGTCTTTATACGCTTTCTCTATACTTATAACTATTAAGTATATCTAAATAAACTTCTATTTTTTATTTTATTCTTTTATATCTAATGTTGTGTAGCTATTATAGCTATATATTGTTAGCTAGGCGTACTCTATACCTCTTATACTAACTTATTTCTTACTTTCTTATAGTCCTTTAGAGGAAGCCGTAGTAGTCTCTTTATCTAGTGCTAGTCCTTTAGCCTAGATTAATAGTACTAGGGGCTCTTCTCTTTCTAAGTCTTCTATTAGTAGGTCTATTACTTAGGCTATTTCTTCTAGCTAAGCTTTTATTCTTTCTTTTGTTACTACTACTCTATATCTTTATTATAAGAAGTATCTTACTCTTTACTTACTAGAAAGATATATATAGTAGTTATCTCTATAACAAAAGGTCTAATAGAGTATTATATATTGTATTTCTTTGCTCCTAGCTACCTTCTCTTAAGGTTTAGCTTATACTTGTAGTACTTCCTTCTTCTTTTCTATTATCTTTAACTAAGTTTCTTTTTTTAGGTCTTTACTTTTATAGTCTTTTATAAAGTATCTTAGTTTTCTATATTTATAATATACTATATCTTTCTTCTTTTATAAATAGTAGTTCTTTATATAGTAGCCTTTCTTACTATAGTTAAAGTACGTAAAGTCTTTGTTTTTCTTCTTTCTCTTATCTTTGTTAGCATTAAGGATTATAGAGTCTCCTTTATCTTAGTTCTAGACGTAACTCTTATATTTGTTTTTCTTTTATTCTTAAAGATTATTGTTAATTTATATTACCTATTATTTTAGGGCTTTTAGTATCTTTAGTTTTTCTATATAGATTATTTTGTATTAAATCTTAGAGTTTAGTCCTTGTTTAAATTGTAATATTAATGTAGACTCGTTCTATTCTATATTTTAGGATAGTTATTTAAATTATAATACGTACTTAGGAATACTCTAGTTCTATATAAGCTTCTTTAGCTATTCTTTAGCTTATTGTGTAATATCCGTGTCTCTAAATACTGCTCTTATTTGTTTAGTAAAGTATTTATAACTTCTAAAGATAGCTCTTATCTTGTCTTTCTAGGTTATTAGAGAGTGTATTATATAGTCTATCTAGTATAGTTTGTACTATCTTATTACGTCTTCCTTAAGGTACAATCTAATATATATTACCTTCTTTTCTTCTATATTAAAGTGTAGTACTTGTATATCTATCTAGAGTTATACTAATATAATAAAAGGTCTTAACTTTTCTCTTGTTCTATTAAACTTCTTAAGGACAAGTATCTTAGGTAGTTTCTTAGTTGTACTTATTACTAGACGTTATATAATTAGTTCTATCTAATTCTAGCTTTTAATAATTACCTTAATCTATACTTTATTCTATTTCGCGTAGTCTTGCAGTTCCTTATTCTGCGTTTCTAAGGCGTTAATTACTATCTTTATATCTTCCTTGTCTAAGATTAAGTTATTAATTTAGTCCTTAATTATTTCCTATACAGTACTATTAGACTTATAACTACTCCTAGGGGCTTTACTTATTTTAGTTAAACTTTCTACTATCGTATTAACTAGACTATACGTTACTTACGCTTTACTTCTCGCAATAACTAAATCGGCAAGGTGTAAGGGTATTACTAGAGTTAACTTCCTAATACCTAATAGGGGGTTAGTAGATTAAGAGATAATAACAAAAGTTCGTGTTAGGATCTACAATAACTTATAAATAATAGAAGATGTTTTATAACTATCTTGTATTAGCGTTCTATAGTTAAAGGATTGAATTACTAATACTATCCTAATAATGCGTATTGCTAATAACTATATACTTGCTATAATCTATAATCTATGTTTGCTAAGATTAATAGATTATAGATTAGCTTAATCTATAATCTACTACTACTAAGAGTCTATAGATCGTAGATTACTCTAGGTGTCCTAATTATGTGTAGCTTCTTAGTTAGGCTTATAGCCTTTAGAGTTATATAGAGCTAGGCTTGTAGGATCGATTAGTTCTATCTGTAGTTTTTCTGTTACTACTATAACAAATATAGTAATAAAAGTATTACTCTTTTTTATAAACTATAGATTTAAGCCTAGTATATACTAGATACTAAAAAACTAGATATCTTAGTCTCTAAGAAGAAAAAACTTTACTAAAAAACTTAGAGATATATATAATTAACTAAGATAGGATATAGAATTTCTATATAACTATATAGTAAAATACTATAATAAGAAGTATAAAAAAAGACCTTAATTTAGAAAGAGAAAAAAAGTATAGTTAGTATAAAAGAATATTAAGAGTAAATAACTAAGCTTAAAACTAGATTATATTAAGATAAAACTATATAAAATTAAAAAAGAAGTTATACTAGTTATATTTAAACTAAAGCTACTAAATAAGATAAAGATATACCTAATATTCTATATAGCTCTACTAGAATAAGTACTATAAAACGTAGAACTACTAGTATATAAAGTAGATACGTATAAAGAATAGAAAGAATAAAAAGTAAAAAAAATCCTATAGTACTAATTCTATAATAAAAGAAACTACTACCTAGTAGAATAGATAAGTATAGATAAGAAAGGACAACTATAAGAAAAAATATAAGAACTAGAAGATAATCTTAATTACTCTAAGAAACTAGAAGAGTTTTAAAATTAAAACCTCTTAGAACGCCTAGTAGTAAACTAAGAGAACTAATATTACTACTACTAGATAGAGAAATAATAGGATTACCTAATATAGGACTTACTATAACAATACTAAACGCCTTATCTAAGTCTAGCTTAGCTTCTAGAGCTACTAACTATTTAGCTAATTTCTTATTATTTAACGCCTTTATCTTATAAAGATAAAAGAGACAAGCTTAATTCTTTACTAGCTTACTTTACGTAAGCTCTTAGATCTACTTACGCTTAGCTTTAGCTTCTATAATTTAAGATAGTAATTTCTCTTAAGTTTAGTTAATAGCTCTCCCTATTATTATTAAGCCTAGACGTAAGAATAAGTATAATAAACGTATACTTAGAAAGAGAAATACTAGATATATTAATAGGGCTTCGTCTACCGCAGAGGCTTGTAGAGAAACTAGGATACGCTAGCGTATAGGGTTAAGTAAGGAAAAGTAAAGGGTATTTATTTATATCTTCCTCTATACGTAGTAGGAGTGTAGATTATATATACTTAATTTTATATATAGGCTAAAAGGCCTATACGTCTTGTTACCCCTAATATTATACGTAATAGCTTAGCTATTAGCCTAAGTTATTACGTATAGATAAGATACGTTATAAAAACTATATATATTTATATAAATATATACTTTATAAGCCCTACTATTGTTTATAGAAATAATATAAAGAAAAGACTTAGGGTTTAACTTAAGAGAAGTATAATAAAAATAAGGAAATATCTTAATACTATTACGTAATACGCAATTAGTAAAAAGGTAGTAATAATATATAGATAAAATAACTATAGAGAGTAATAAAGAACTACAAATTAATAAAGAAAGTAGATTAATAACTTTATCTCTAAGGTAGATAAATAAAGACCTACCTAGAAAGAGAGATAGTATTATAATAGTAATAGAAGAACTATAGATAGAACTAATTAGCTTTATAACAATTAACTTAGATTTATATAACTTTAAAGAATATAAACTTAATTAGGAGGCTATATATAATTAAGATACCTAAGGTAATCTATAATCTATAAACTCTTAGTATTAATAGATTATAGATTAGAGTAATCTATAATCTATTAGTCTTAGTAACTATAGATTAATAGATTACAATAAGTATATAGTTAGTAGTAATATATATTATTAAGATAGTATTAGTAATTTAATCTTTTAATTATAGAACGCTAATACAAGATAGTTATAAAATATCTTCTATTATTTACAAGTTATTATCTTGTAATCTACTAACTCCTATAATAGGTACTTATAGTTAATAACAAGAGGCTCGTTATACTAGTCTATAGAAGAAGCTACTTAGGAGTAAGCTAGTAACCTAAACTATTATATAGCTATATTAAAAGAATATAAAAAATCTACTATAGTAAGCGCTTTTAGGAAAGCCTAAAGCTACTTTTAGAAAAAAAAGTAATAAAAAAAAGAACTAGAAAATAATTTAAAAAGTAATTTTTATAATAAAGTATAAGTTTAAGAAAGTATACTATTTCTCTAAAAAGAACTACTCTACTTAAAATTATTACGCTCTAGTATATTAAGTATTAAATTTAAATATAAACTTAAGCTTAAAGAGCTTATAAGTAGATATAAAGGCTTAGTTAGTAATAAAAATAGACTACCTACTAGCTTTATATCTAGTATATTTCTATAGTAGTACTAGCGCTTCTTTTATACTATTATAGAACTAGTATATCTAAAACTCTTCTTAATAGCCCTATTAACTACAATATTAGTAGTAGTAGCTTAGCCTATAGGCCCTAAACTAAGCTATATATTAAGATTAGCTTAGTAATTAAAAATAAAAAAGAGAACTTACTTTATAACGTTTAAGGTTATACTTATAAAAAACTTAGCGAGTATTATACTAGAATACCTTATTACTACTAAGCTTTTTCTTCTTATAAGTAAGAGCCTAATTATAACTATTAAAAGCTTCTACTAACTTCTTAATATAGGCTTAGGCTTTACTTTAGTAAGTATAAGTATTATTAGTAAGCTTATTAAAAACTTTATTAAAAGTTATATTTTTATATTTAACTATAATAGTTATATAGTTATATTAATAGTTAGTAGATATAATAATATACTTAAAAACGTTAATAGTATAATAGAACTCTAGTAGTACCTAGGTAGATTAGTATTAGATTAGACTAAGAAAGTAAAGTACTTACTAAAACGTATTTACCTTTATAGGCTCTCTTATAAGTATTATATATACTAAAGTTACTACTATAAATATAGTACTACTCCTTATAAATAGTTATTATAAAGCTCTTAAAAGTACTATTAGAGTTAGATTTACTAGAAGTTATAAAGCCTTTAAGATAGGCTATATACTAAAACTTTACTAGATTAAGCTAAGTAGTAAGGTTCTTAGTAAGAGTGTAGACGTAATTAGAGATAGCTTTATTAGAAACTAAAGAAAGTATAGTAGATAATATAGTAGGCGATAAGAGAGAAGAAGTAATAAAGATAGAAAAATAAAGTAACTAAGAGATATAGTTCCTTTATATCTACTCTTAAGTAACTCTAACGTGCTAGTACTAAAGTAGTAGTAGACTACCTTATATTTAATAAGTAAAGGTATAACCTTATTTACTTAAAACTATTAAGTAATTTAAACGCAATACTTTATAAGTTAAAACTTAAGCTTATAATTACTATAAATTAGACTATAATCTTACCTTAAATAAGAATCTAATAATATAAAATAGTCTATAATATACTATAAATCTTATTAAAAATATATTATAACTTTATATTATAAAGAATTAGTAACGTACTATAAATAGAAGGTAGCCCTTAGGCCTTACTTAGAGCCTTAGTAGAGTAGTCCTATTCCTAGGTACTAATCTAATAAGTAAACCTTGTAATTATAGTAAGATAGCTATTATATAATAAATCTTAGACCTAAGTACTAGGAACCTAGCGTTATAGGTACTTTTAAGCAACCTTTAGTTAGCTATAGGCTAGCCCTAGGCCTACTATAAGTATCTAATATATATACTATTCTATACTAAGTATATCTATTTAGTATACTATACCTCTTTTTAATTACGTTTAATCTAGTAGTATAGAATAGGTTAAGTTATAGATAGCTAATAGAGTAGCTCTAGGGCTAGACAACTAGATAGAATTAGATACTATACGTACTTAAAGGTATAGAGCTCTACGCTTCGAGACGTAGCGTAAGAGAAGGGGGGGCTATTATTATAGGTACTTTTCCCCCTACCTAAAACCTCTCTTTAAGCCTCTCCCTTTAAACCTCTCTTTAAGCTCCTTAGGCACCCCTAGGATTACTCTTAGAGCTACTTAGGATTACGTACGCTCCTTAAATATATAAATACCTTCGTAAGCCTATAAATCCCTTAAGGATTTGTCTTACTTTATTAATATACCTATTGTTCTATTATATCTAACTCCTGCTAAATACTCCTTACACTATTAAAATTAGATCTTATATTTAGTCTAAATTACTTAACGCTCTATAAAAGTACTAATAATTAAATATAAGTATAAAGAATCTATAAAGAATATGTAATTATAGTTTCTATAACTTCTAAAGTTGTAGCTAAATTTTAAAAGGGCGCTACTAGTAGCTAAAAATCCTTATAGGTTAAGAATAGCAACCTTGTTAAGACTATTTTGCCGGCACTTTTAAAAAGAAAGTATAAACGAGCCTAGGGGCCTAAATCTAAGCTACCTAGTGCTAGAAACTAGGCTATACGTTAAGAACTGGGCCACCAAACAGGGGAGTAGCCTAAATCTAGGACGCTAGTTGTCCAAGATTCAGGCCAATACCAGGCTTGCTCAGGCTTGCTTAGGCTGCTAAGACCTGCTCAGGCTTGTACAGCCACAAGCTTAGGTTACTTAGTCACTGCTCAGTTTTAAACCCTTGTATGCTCAGGTTCGAAAGTGGAAATAGACTTTAGTGAGGTCAGTTTTCCCCATAGAGAACATCGCTTACGGGAGCTGTACCTAACTCGAGGATGATCTTGGAATCTTGACGAGTGTAGATCGACGATGAAGTCGTGTTGCTGATATTTTGGTCTAAATTAATCATAGTCAGTAAGTTGATATGAATATATTTAACTATTAGAATTTGCTCACAAACATCTAAGATCGGGGAAGCCACAACGAAGTTGAGCATCATAAAAATTGCCGATAATATAGCATAGGCCTGATGCTTCATTGCTGCTGGTTTTCGGTGATATATTGTTCTGAGCTTAGAGAATGAATTCAGATCTTCAGTTGGTGACGTTTGAAACAATGACTCTAGTATGGGGAGCAATGATATAATGACATGTAGAGTTCGTTGGAAACTAGAGGTTCGATTGAGAATATTTTGCTGGTAGAGCTTGAAAAAGAGATTGCCAACAATGGGTAGCGAAACAAAGAAATATATAACAACAAATCGATTCGCGAAAATTTTTGTTGGAAGGGTGACATGAACGGGTCATTGACTGGGAAAGGAGTGTGACTCATAGCTCAGAATGTGAATATTTGAACTTGTTCCACAGTGTAAACTGTGGGAGTCACTATTGTATATATAAATGAGGTATGCTTAATACGTTATGTTAACCATATCAAACTTAAGTCAACACGTTTACATGTACCGAGCAAAACCTACATTTTAATTCCTAGCACCTAAAATCCACTCGTAGAGTAGCTATAAGAAGCGGCTAAGAAGTGATAAGTTATTCAGGTTTCTTGATTTTGATATCAGTCCTCCTCAACAATGGTATTCTTATATTCCAAGGCTTAATTACTAAGGAGACTATAAAGTAGGAAAATCACCTGCCTGCAGGTAGTCGGCGATTTTCATGAAGTGATCCCTGGAAAGTATTGTACAATTCATACATTCAAGGTCACCATCATTTCTCAAATTTTAATCGAGGCGTCCAAGTGCCTGCATGTCTAGTCCTCTCCCAGGCCCATCTAATACTTACGCAACCAACTGATTCTGCTATAGAAAAGGCCATGGCTCATCTCACCTATTATTAACTAATAGCTCTGACGAGCGTAGACGCGTCGCAAATCGCGTTCACCGTTCACCGCCGATATCATGCTGATCGATAAAATAACGATGAGGGGTGAGTTGCGACGCGTCCCATGAAGTCATCTATCTTATCAGATCAACGCCTAACGCATGACTGCTTTGCTGCACCTGCGTTCCATTCCGCACACTAGCATACAATGGTCGGCATCGGCGGCACCATCCATCAAACTATCCGCGGGTATGAGGGCTTCGATTTCTTCAACCATTTGAGCATAGACCCCACACCCCCAAAGTTCCCGACGTGAACGAGTTTGGGAAGCTGGCGCGAACTGTAGTTGTCAAGCTACACCCCGACAGAATGAACGACATTGCGACTCCAGAAGACATTGATATTCCAAGGTCCAACGGCTTCATGGACCACTTCAACCACTTCAAACGCTTGAGCACTTACGAATAGGGTAAAGTCATTGACAGAACCAATGAGCGCGGCAAGAGAGGATGGTGAAACACATGGAATAAAGGTAATGCACCTGGTTTGTAGACACCTTTGCCATCGTTCACCACACGCCCTCAACCGCCGACTACGGCTCCGCCCAACTCACATCGCCGCCAGGGCCGTGCTGGTAAGGACGAAACAGCTGAGAGCGGTATCTCTATCGATAGCGATGACGAAGAGCCAAGTGTGATTAGCGACGATGACAATGGTCAGCAGCAAGTCGCAGCCTTGTCGTTCGCAGCCTCAGCCCGGCCATCACGCTCTGACCACGCAGCCTCTCTACTACCAACTCGATAGATTTTATCAGTACCGATCGAACCTGAGGGGGCTTGTTTTGGCTTGTGCATCGCATACCATTACAATAACAAAGACCTAATCGCGCCTGGGATAATCGATTGAGTTCTTCAAATCATAGCATGAGCACATGAGTCTATTCATAGATAACGCCTGCCAATACCTCTGGCAGAATCGAACGGCATGGTGCAAGGTCTTTGCAAGATATTGTACATCTACGTCAAACTTAGTCGAGGCTAGTTGAACATTCCTTCCTCTGTGTACACAGCCAGACAACATCTTTCTTCCAAGAATTGGTCATACCCCGTTTGAAACGGCTGTTTCCCTCTCCTTCAGGGTACCGACTTCATTGAATGGCCAAAGATGCTTACGCCAAGCTTCACTGCTGCTCCGAGTCTCAATACTCTCCACCCACTAGCCAAATAATCTTGCGTTCTCTTCTTTTGCTGCAACCCACTTATCAGCAGGGACCCATTCATCCGAATCCACATCTAACGCTCGCTTGAGGAATAACTTTAGCTGTTGTACGGTTTCAAAGTCTTCATACTACTTTACATGCTCAGCGAGCTCTTCTAATATTATTTAATACGGACAACAACCAGAGAAGCCAAGTTTGGTCCAGCGTTGTGAGAGTTCAATTAGCTCCTGCCGCAGAGCTGCTGCACTATCTCTCCAGGACGCATCGCAGTAACGGATAGGCCTAAGTAGCGTTTAGTCTACTACCCGTGCATCGTGGAGTTTTCGCATATAGCCAGCAAGTACAATCTCAAAGGTTTTTATGCTTGTTGAAATATCCTTGCTACCTTTTCTTCTGGGCTCTCTGCGGGTATTTTGGAAGGCTTCGTAGACGTTTCAGTCTCCAATATCAGCTTTTCCAAAATTGGTACGTCATTAGCAGGGTCCTCAACTAGATCAGGTGTATAATTCGCGTAGGCGAATGCAGGCTCGATACAAGTAGATTACCAATCAATTATTGCGGTAATATGCGAAGGATCTTCCTCTAGGACGTAGATGTTTCTTTTGTAAATATTAGGGTGAAGTAATATTAGACCAGCTATATTCTAGATAATTGAACTCTTAATTAATTCCTCGATAACTTCTTTACTAATATCCAGTAGACGGAGGTGCTCCTGGACTGAGCCGCGATACAGAGACACTTTTGTATTATGTCCTTTTGGAATTCGCGAGAAGCCAGTATTAATTAGACCATTACAGTACGACTTTAGGGTCAGTCCCTAATAATAAATAGTTAATACTTTCTATAGGTAGGTAGAGGTTAGTCAACTTACACAGTCCTCTACTAGGAGGCTTCTTGCCGTAGAACCGAGCCTCTCTAGCGTTATAGTCCTAGTATTGCGTACCACAGTGAGGCCTAATACAGAAACCTTAGACAAATTCCTTTTTTAAATTCGGATCGATTAGTGCATTAGCAAAGTATAGGCTTCCGTATACTAGAAATAGAAGCCGTGCCATCTCAGTTATTATTAAGGCTATGTTTTTTACGCATAACATATGTTGATGAGGAGATATAGAGAGCTATTTCTTATGTAGCTGAACTCTAGGGGCATATTCTATTATTATATATTCGGTGCCGATAGAAGTAGCGTCGTTACTCTAGCCAAGAACTTTTGGGACAGGTATCTTTGTAAATAAACGTACTAGAGAATATGTAAGTTAGCAACTTTTGCGTGAATTCTCTACCTTACTATAAGCCATCGTTGCTACTTCGGAGTTCGTAGTCAATCTTGGTGGACCAGCAATGCGATAGGGTACTCTAGCGACAACGCGAGCTCTATTGTCTAGACTCAGAAGGAAGACTCTATTAAAGCTGCCCTCTTTCTTTCTATAGCGAATCACTTTTGTTGCCCCTACACACGTATTTACGGCCTTTCTATAGAGCGCGGCAAAATCGAATTTAACGTAACGCGCTTCGCATTGTAGCTTATCATTATTTAGCTAGCGCCTAGTAGTGTAGAAATATAGATCGATTGCTGTGATTATAGAAATTAGCTCGGTCTCTCGTAGTGCAAAGTTTATGCTCACAATATTGGGCTTGTTCTTTCGTTGCTGCTAAGGTAGCTGTGTGAAAGACTCTGTTGATCGTGCTTGCGCGTGCAGATTGGAACGACCGTCGGAACTGACCTAGCATGGCAACAGAGCAGGAAGGAGATAAAAATGAGCAATATAAAGTCGAGGGTAGATATAAGTGTAGGCAATTACTAGTATGAGAGGAGGTAAACGAAAGATGAGAAATCCATATGATGAATTGTAATGTGGTGGGTCTGATGATTTTGATGTGACACGACGTTATGTACTTCAAAGAGTAAAGGAATGATATACTTTACTAAAGATGCGTACAGAACAGTTTTGCTACTATCTACTCGAAGCGCTCAAGAGCGCTGGCGCTATTTTCGTCCTGTCGAAATCGCTTGACAGGTACCGTTAACTAGTTGACCGGGGCGGCCACAGCTTAGCAGGGGTTGGGGCAATAGAGCCCAAGCGGAAGCGGCAAATCGAGGTCTTGTCGTACCTATAGGTCAATTTTATTGCTTTCACGAATACCTCAGCTATCGGGACGAGAGACCTCGCGGGCTGCTCCGTGGTGATGATCGCCTCCTAACAGAGATACCTCAGAAAATAAAATCTACTATACTTCTATTTCAAGAAAAATTGTTTGAGTTATATAATAACTATTAAGTATTATTTTACTATTAGAACTAAATAATTAATTGTTTGGAAGTAAATAACCACTTGGATAACTATATTACATGCTAGCCTATTAGCTAGTGTATGTAAGGCTTAGATGTTTAGGGCTAAATAGGCTTAGCATAAGTAAGTTTAGTAAATAGTTTATAGTAGCGCAAAGTAAATGTAAAGGAATTAACTAGTATTAACTAGCATTACTAACCTAGAGAAAAGCTCTAGGTAGTCTATAACAGACTTAAAAACTACTATATAGGTATATTATTAAGGTATTTTACGCCTATTTACAGCCGTAATTTATAAAGTAAATATTGTAGAAGACCTAAAAATTACATCTTAAGAGCCTTTTCCTTAAGCTTATCTAAGGCTTTTTAAGCGTCTTGTAGGGTCTTATAGACCTTATAGATCTTAGTAAAGATATCTATAATATTAGTAAGAAGAAAATAGGAAAAAAACTAAGGAAATAAATACCTAATAAAGGATACTTACTAGACTTAATAGGTATATTATAGTCTTTCTTAGACTTAAGATACTTAAGAGTAAGAGTTTTAGAGTTAGAGGTAGAATTTTTATAACCTTTATAATAGTTTTTTTTAGTTTTTCTATCTTTATAGTCCTTTTTACTATCTTTTTTTAGAGTATCCCTATCTATATTAGCTATAAAATATTAGTAATAAACTATAAAATAGAAATAAAAACTAATATTAAAGACTATAATAGGCCCCTTTAGAGCTATAATAGTAGTTTATATAGGAGCTATAAAAAATACTTTACTAGATCCTATAGTTTATAAATAGACCTACAAGCTAAATATAGGATATATAGAGCTTTTTAGTAAAATCTCTATAATACTATAATAAGGTAGCTTTAAGATTTTATACGCGTTCTATAAGAGTTTATAGTTAGTAAAGAAAGAAAAAGAGTAGAAATAAAGCTATAAATATACTAAAGGGGTAGAATTTAGACCCTTTATAGAACTTAGGCTTCTCCTTTCTATCCTAATTATAAAGTTAATAGACCTAATAGGTATTAAAAAGCTCTTATTTTTTAAGCTATATCTCTAGTAAATCTCTAGATTTATAGCTAATATATAGATAATTAGTAGAAATTAGACCTTGTAAGATATTATTAGTACTCTTTACAAGTAAATTACTAAGGTTTCTAGAGCTATTATTACTAGCGTAATTAGTATCTTTAGCTATAATACTATAAAAAGTTAGTAAAAATCTAGAAAATAGGTAGAAAGTATATAATTATTAGAATAGAGTTAGTAAAAAGTAGATTAGTAGCTAATTTATAAAAATATATAGCTAGGAAATAGTTAGTAAATACTTTGTAAAAGTTAGAAAAAAAGCCTATAACTTACGCTAGAGAGAGAAGAAGAGAGTAGGAGGTAGGAGTAATAGAGTAAATAGGGAGTAAGTACCTTATATATACTACTAAGCCGCACTAGTAGCTATAAAACGTACTAATTTTACGTAGTAAGAGTAAGTAACTATAAGTAAAAGTAAGTTATACAAATTTAGAGCTAGTTAAAAACTATAAAGATAAAAAATATATATAAATTAAAGCTTATAAAAAGTAAAAATTTATAAAATAACTTCTATAAAACTATAAAATAGAAAGAAAAGATACTATAAAAAGAATAAATATACGTATATTATAGTAGTAAAACTTTAGGATATATAATATTTATAGCTCTATAGGCGCTATTAGTAGAAAGAGAAATAGCTAGAAGTAAGACTAAAAGACTAGCTAAAGTAGTAATATAAGATATTACAATATATAACTACTTATATATAAATATAAGATACTATAGATCTATACCTATAATAGATAGTAACTAGCTCTAAGACTTATTAATAGTAATTATAAAAGAAAAGTAAACTAGAAACTAAACCTATAAAATAATAAATAGAAGCTTATTAACTATAGAAAAAAGCTTAATATATAGAATAAGCTATAACTATCCTATAAACTCTCTAGATAAAATCTACGCCTCTAAAATCCTAAGACTAATATATATAATAGTTAAGTAAGTTCTATTATAGAAACTTTATTTAGGATAAAGATTACGTAATAGAATAATAAGAGTACTCTCTTTTAAAAATAGCTTTAATAGTAGTAAACTTAGAGGCTTAAAAGCTTATAAAAGCTCTATTAGAAGTTAATCCTAGGCTATACTATCCTTAATATCTATAGAATTAGTACTTAATAGCTCTACTAAGATACTAGGAAAGGTAGTAAGTATAGAACTATTAATAGTAGCAACGTTATTATTCTATATAGCTAAAATAGTATACTTAGCTAAGGCCTAAAAGTCTATAATAGTACGCGTAAGTACGTTAAGTAAATATATATAAGCTAAAAACCTATATTTACTATAGAATACCTATATCTAAAGTAGTATAGAGATAAGTCTATCTATTTACAAAGTTACTAAAGTCTTAGTCTAGTCTATAAGATAACTATTTTTAGCTCTAGATAAGATACGTATATTCTAGTAAAAGTAAAGAATAGTTAAATATAGCTATATAAGTATAGATAACTATAAATAAGTATTAATAACTTTAAGCTACTTACTCTTAGAAATAACTAGTAAAATCTACGTAAAATTACTACTAGTAATAAGTAAAAGACTACTAAATAAAGTAGAAGAGCTATAAACGTCTTATAGTATATAGTATATAGCTTTAAAGTAGTAATAGTACTATATAGATACTTTATCCTAGATAATAAAGGCTACTTTACGTAGTAACTACTTTAACTTAGATATAAAAGAGACTATATAAATAGAATCTTTATAAATATTAATAGGAATCTAAAAATAAGAATATATAGTATACCTACTAGGTAGTAAGATAGCTATAATCTTAGAAGAAGCTACGTAAAGTATAATATAGTATAAAGAATAGTAATAAGTATAAATATAGTGCTATAGAAACGTCTTCCTAGTACTTATAGGCCTCTATAGGAAAAAATATATAGTATCTAGAGTAGTAGTAATAGTAGTAGTAATAGCTATAAAGGTAGTAAGCTAGTTACTATTAATATTACAGGTGTAATAGAAGAAATCGAGATAGAACTAATTAATCCTAACTCGAGTGCTAACGAAGCATAGGACAAGCAGGGTAACAATCTTAATTAGGAGACTACCTATAACTAGGACACGTAGTAGTAATCTATAGTTACGTATAAATAGATTAGTAGTAATCTATAATAACGCACTAATAGATTAAAGTAATCTATAGTTACGTGCGAATAGATTAGTAGTAATCTATAAGGTTATACAAACAGATTACCTAGAGTATATAGATACTAAGATATATATTATTAGGATAGTATTAGTAATTTAATCCTTTAACTACAGAACGCTAGTACAAGATAGTTGTAAAACATCTTTTACTATTTATAGTTATTATAGATCCTAATACAAGCTTTTGTTATTACCTCGTAATCTACTAACCTCTAATATAGGTGCCTATAGTTAATAATAGGTAGCCTATTACACCTTACTAATTTAGTTATTACAAGAAGCAAAGCGTAAGTAGCGCGTAGTCTAGCTAATATAATAGTAGAAAGTTTAACTAAAATAAGTAAAGCCCCTAAAAGTAGTTATAAGTCTAATAGTACTATATAAGAAACAATTAAAGGTTATCTTAACTAATTAATTAATAATAAAGAAGATATAAAAATAGTAATTAATACCTTAGAAACGTAGAATAAAGAACTACAAAATTACGCAAAACAAAACAAAGTATAGATTAAGGCTATTATCTAAGGATAGAACTAGATAGAATTAATTACTAAAAGACTAGAGATAAGTACAATAAAGAAACTACTAAAAATACCCGTCCTAAAGAAGTTTAACAGAATAAGAGAAAAACTAAGACCCTTTATTATATCTGCACAACTCTAAATAGATATACAAGTACTACACTTTAATATAGAAGAAAAAAAGGTAATATATATTAGATTACACCTTAAAGAAGACGTAATAAGATAGTATAAACCTTACTAGATAGATTACACGATATATTTACTAATAACCTAGAAGGATAAAACTAGAGCTATTTTTAGAAGTTATAAATACTTTACTAAACAAATAAGAGCAGCGTTTAAAGACATAGATATTACCTAATAAGCTAAAGAGTAGCTAGAGAAGCTTATATAGAACTAGAGTATTCTAAAGTATATATTATAGTTTAAATAACTATTGTAAAATATAGAATAGAATAAGTTAGCCTTAATATTACAATTTAAACAAGGACTTAACTCTAAGATCTAATACAAGATAATATATATAGAGAAACTAAGAATACTAGAAGCCCTAAAGTAATAGGTAATCTAAATTAACAACAATCTTTAAGAATAGAAAAAAAACAAGTATAGAGGTTACACCTAGAACTATAATAAAAGAGACCTAATAATCCTTAATACTAATAAAGATAAAAAGAAAAAGAAGAATAAAGACTTTATATACTTTAACTATAGTAAACTAGGCTACTACGCGAGAGACTACTAATTAAGAAAGAAAAAGGATATAGTATATTATAAATATAGGAAACTAGGATATTTTACAAAAGACTATAAGAGTAAAGACCTAAAAAAGGAAATATAGTTAAAGATAACTAAAAAGAAGAAAGAAGTACTATAAGCATAGGCTAAACCTTAGGAGAAAGTAGCTAAAAGCAAAGAAGTACAATATATAATACTCTACTAGACCTTTTATTATAATAATAACTACTATACGTACCTTTCTAGTAAATAGAGAGTAAGATACTTCTTATAATAGAGATATAGAGTAGCTACAATAAAAGAAAGAATAAAAGCTTAGCTAAAAGAAATAGTATAAGTAATAGACTTACTAATAGAAGACTTAGAAGAAGAAGAGCCCCTAGTACTATTAATCTAGGCTAATAAACTAGTACTAGATAAAGAGACTACTATAACTACCTCTAAAGAACTATAAGAAAGTAGAAGATAAGTTAGTATAAGAAGTATAGAGTACGCCTAGCTAATAGTATATAGTTATAATAGCTATATAATAATAGATATAGAGGAATAAAATAAAGAATAGAAGTTTGTTTAGATATACTTAATAGTTATAAGTATAGAAGAAGCGTATAAAGACTAAAAAGAACGTAATCTTAAAGAAATAAAATTTATACTATTTTAAGAATAGATAAAGTAATATATAGTTATAGTAAGAAGAATACCTATATAAAGAGAATAGTAATACCTTGTAAGAAAAACGCGATAGATTAATAAAGCCTATATACTAAAAGTACTAGTAGTATACTATATCCTAACTATAGATATACCTAGCAAAGACAAGTACTAAGAAGGAGATAACAAGATAATAGATCTAGAGTATCTAGTACATTTTAAAGTATTATAGATATTATACCTAGATAAGAATTATATTATATATAGAAACCCTAAAGTAAATAATAATATATAGCTTATAAAAAGAAGAGGTTATAACTATATAAGAGTAATTATAGTAGAAGATATCTAAGGATAAGAAGTAATCCTAGAAGATAGATACCTAGTAGTAAGACCTAGATCTAAGTTAACTAAGAAATACGTCTAGAGAGGACTATAGTATAAATATATAAATAATAAATATCTAAAATATAAAGAATATAAACTTAAGATAGGGCTATAGCTCTAAAAAGATAGATAATTTACAAAGACGCTAAAGTAAGAAAAGCTAGAAAGTATAAGAGGCCTATATATTACAAAAATAGGTATATACTAAGAAAAGAAAGTATAATTAATAATTAATAGTAGAGCTATAAGAAACTTTATATTAAAGAAGTTTATAGAAATACAAAGAATAAAGTATATAATAAAGAAGTACCTTTAATAATTAAGTATAATTAAAAGAAAACTATTCTAGAAACCTATATAGTTTAAGATAGTACCTTTAACACTAAAGCTAGAAAGACTAGAAATCTAGAACATAGTTATAGATATAACAACAATTAATAATAAACAAGATATTATACTAGGTATACTATAGTTATAGATAACTAACCTATATATTAATTAAAGAACTAAACAAATTAGTTATAGTAAAATAGATATATTAAAAGCTAATATAAGTATATATAAAGGAGAATTCCTAGAGGAATATAAGAAATAGGAGAAATAGCTTATTAAACTAGAAGACTACCTTCTAGAATATTAACTATAGGACTTAGTAATAGAAATAAAAGAAGGAAAAGATATAAGATAGAGCTTAGTCTACTAGAAAATAGAAGAAAAATTAAAGATTAAACAAGTATTTATTTAAAACGCAATAAAAAAAAGATAGATAAAAGAATCTAAATCCTTAGTAGCTTATAGACTTATCTTTATAGATAAAAAAAGAATAAGTAATAAAAGACTTTGCGTAGACTTTAGAAAAACTAACGTAGTTACAAACAAGAACTAATATCCCTTACTAAAGATAGACGTAATATAAGATAAACTATAGAAAGTAATAATCTTTATAAAGTTAGATATCTAGAACACCTATTACTAAATTAGAATTAAAGAAGGCGATAAATAGAAAATAGTATTTAGAACATAATAGAGATTATATAAATATTTAGTTATACTATTTAGCTTAACAAACGCACTAGTAGCTTTCTAGGAATAAATTAATATAGTACTATAGGAGTACTTAGATATATTTATATTTATATACTTAGACGATATCCTTATATTCTTAGAAATAGAAGAAGAACACGTACAATATATATATAAGGTACTAGAAAAACTAGTAGAAGCTAAAATATTTCTTAAAATAAGAAAATGCGAGTTCTATATAAAGGAAATAGATTTCCTTAGATTTATTATTAAACTAGGAAAAATTAGGATTAACCTAGAAAAGATTAGATTAATTAATAAATAGCTAATACTAAGAAACCTAAAAGAGGTATAGTAATTTTATAGACTAGCTAACTTTTATAGAAAGTTAATAGTAAGATAGTCTAAAGATATAGAACTAATAATAAGGCTTATAAAAAAGGATACGCTATTTAAATAGATAAAAGAATATAATAAAGTATTTAAGAAGATTAAGAAAAAGTTTATAGAAAACCTAGTTATTAGAATATACAACCTAGACCTACTAGTAATAGTAAAGATAGACGTATCTAACTTAGTCTATAGAATAGCACTAATATAGGAAGACCTAGAGACTAAAAAAGAATACTTAGTTAAATACTTCTCTAAGAAAATAAAGATAGTAGAACTTAATTACCTAATCTATAATAAGGAAATACTAGCAATCTACAAAGTATTTAAATAATAGAGAGTATACCTATAAGGAGTAAAGTATTAGATAAAGGTCTATATAGATTATAAGAATCTTATAAGATTTATAACAAATAAAGAACTATTATAACGCTATACAAGATAGTAAGAATACTTATTAATATTTAATATAGAAATTATATATATAAAAAGGAAAGACAACTAATTTATAGATACCTTTAGTAGAAGACTAGACTTACAAGAAAAAGTAAGCGCTACTAGTATAGTTCTAATTAAGAACGAGGAAAGATACTTAGTCCTAAATATACCTAAGATAGCTACAATACTTAAAAGAACAAGTAGTAAGCTAGATAAATAGATTTAGAAAATAACGCAAGAAGTATCTAAAGAAATAGAAAAACTAGAGATCTAAGAAGGATTTACACGAGCTTATAGAAGAATATATATTCTAAGTAAAATCTAAAGAGAATTTATATAACAATTCTACAAATTACTAGTATATAGTTACTAAGGAATTAAGAAAATATAAGAACTAGAGGATAATCTTAATTACTCTAAGAAACTAGAGGAGTTCTAAAGTTAAAACCCTCTAGAACACTTAGTAGTAAACTAAGAGAACTAATATTACTACTACTAGATAAAGAGACGATAGGAACGCCTATTATAATAGGAACAGCCTCTACTATAGCCTTAAAATTAAGCTTAGACTTAATAAGAGTAGCCTACGTAATAGACTTCTTATTATTTAAGACCTTCGTCTTATAGAGACAAATTAAACAAGTGTAATTTTCTACCTATATACTTAGAATACAATTATATTCTTTTTTAGCCTTAGCAATCTATTTAGATAGTTTATCTTAAGTATAGTTAATAGCTCTCCCTATTATAAATAAGCCTAGACGTAAGAGTAAGTATTATTAACTTATATTCTACAAGGGATACGCTAAAAAGATTACAAGACGCATAAGCGTTAGTATAAATATATACCTTATAAGCCTTACTATACTTTAAAGAAATATATTCTAGAAGAGAATTTAAAGACTTACAATAAGAATAAAAAAATATAGCTACTCTATAACGTAGTATATAATTAGCTAACTAAAGGTAATAGAGAGTAGACTTAGTAGGTATAAGAGAGGATAAAGAACTCTATATTAATAAAGAAACTAGATTAATAACTTTAGCCCTAGGACAGGAAAACTAAGACCTACTTAGAAGAGGAGATAGTATTACGGGTGTAATAGAAGAAATTAAGATAGAACTAATTAATCCTAACTTAAGTACTAACAAAGTATAGAATAAGCAAGGTAACAATCTTAATTAGGAGACTACCTACAACTAGGATACGTAGTAGTAATCTATAGTTACGTATAAATAGATTAGTAGTAATCTATAATAATATACTAATAGATTAGAGTAATCTATAGTTACGTGCGAATAGATTAGTAGTAATCTATAAGGTTGTACAAATAGATTACCTAGAGTATATAGACACTAAGATATATATTATTAAGATAGTATTAGTAATTTAATCCTTTAACTATAGAACGCTAGTACAAGATAGTTACGAAACATCTCCTACTATTTATAGTTATTATAGATCCTAATACAAGCTTTTGTTATTACCTCGCAATCTACTAACTTCTAATATAGGTGCCTATAGTCGATAATAGGTAGCCTATTACAATTAAAGCTAGAATATATATCCTAGAAGGTAGAATCTATTTCTTCTATATTGTAAGCTAGTTTAGCTATAATAAGCTAATTACTAACCTACTAACTCTAGTTATACTTATAAACAAGTAGCCTAAAATTAGTAAGATACTTTCTAGACTTTATAAGTAGACCCTTAACTAAATAAAGCCTATAATTAAGATACGTATTAGCTATAAAGGAAATAGTAAGAGTAGCTATAAGACCTTATAAGTTATTATATAAGTTAGTATAGAAAGTAGTCTAGATAGTAAGTAGGTCTATAATAAGACTATTAAAGAGAGTAGATATAAAAAGAGACTATAAAGCCTAGCTAGTAGTAAAGAGAATAGTATTATAAAAACAAGCTACCTAATTAGTATTATATAATAGTAATCTATAAGCCTCTATAGTAGCCTAAAAGGTAGAATAAGTAGTATTATTAAAAGTCTATAAGTCCTTAAAGCTTATTAGGCCCTATATAATAGTTAAAAGTATCTATAAATAATACTACTTACCCTATATAAGACTATAAAAATATATACAGCTAATTATAGTACTCTACTAGTAAATTATCTAAGTTTTATAACTTACGTTCTATATAAAACTAGTAGGAAAGTCCTAATAAAGTAGCTAATAACTATTAGTAAAGTTTATATTATATTAAAAGAATACTATAAGTGTAGTTATAGACTTCTCTAGCTACTTAGTAAGCTTATCCTAGGTAGCGTTATCTAAAAATATAACTATCTACTAATCTAGTAAATAAACTACAAGGGCTATAATAGGAGGGAACTCCTTATAAATAGGAAACTTAAATAGCTACTAAATAGCTTCTAATAGACTAACGTAATAACTATTTAAGTACTACTATACTTTATCCTAGTCTAAAATATTTAAAACAGCCTAATTAATACCCTTATAAATATACTTGTATATATATTTAATAGCGTATATTATCCTATAAACTTCTATATTTATATAAGTAGTATACTTATAAAGAAAGTATAAGTTATATAAGATAACCTAGTAGTTATTAAAGCTTACTATATAACTATAAACCTTTACCCTAACTATATAATAGTTATTATAGCGCTAATACTCTAGATAACTATCTTTATATATAACTATATCCTCTTAAAATAGCTTAAGATACTTCTTTAAATATACTAGAAATACCTTACTAGCCTATTTAACTATATAAGGTATTATAAGATTATACTTACTATATAGCTTATAGAGTATATACTTCTATATAATACCTATAAGTAAGCTTATAAGATTATCTTTAACTAGTAAAATCTCTATATAAATCTACGTATTAATATAAATAGGGTCTATAAATAAGTTATAAGTTACTAGAAGTAGAAAAAGTAGTAAATATATATATAGTAATCCCTATTTCTAGTACTTAATAGTATAAATATAACCTAAATATAGCCTAAATAAACCCTACTTTACGTTAGAAAGTAACTCCTATAACTTTAAATAGAAAATATAGCTAACTAAATTAGGCCTATTTAAACTAGTCTCTCCTATATAGAGTTTATAGCTAATTTTAGGCTAGTAAAGACTAGCTATAAAGGTAATAAATAATATAAGCTAGCTAAATTACTATATAATTACTATAGAATCCTAATAATACTAGCTAATAAACTACAAACTCCTAAGATAAGAAGAAGGTAAGATAATATAGTAACTAATAAGAGTATCTAAAGTATTATCTTATATAAGAGTATTTATAATACTACTATAAAAGTCTAAGTAAAAAGTTTTCTAGTTATATTAGATCTATTATATACGTACCTAATCTAAGATAGCTTAAATATTAACTAAATACTACTAAAATAGCTAGTAATAGAGAAATAGAATAGTTATAGTACTAGCGTAGGTATATAAATAGTACTAAAAATAAGCTTACTAAGTAAGCTTATCTTTTATATAAGATCTATCTATATTATAAAGCTATAAACTTAGACTTTATCTCTTATTACTATAAGAGAATATTAAAACGTAATATAATAGTATATAAGAGAAATAGGTAGTACTAATATAAAATAGCGTATTAGAATTTTAAGCTATAAGAATAATTAGGTAATATATTTTAGTAGCTATAGCGTCTAGGATAATTAAACCTAACTTATTACTAGTTAGCGTATTCTCGTAGTACTAATCTATACCTATTTCTATAGTTATTTTAAGATTACTAGTTAGTATAATATAAGAATCTCCCTAAGCTAGCTATAAACGCTCTTATATAGTTTAATAAATATTAATATATAGATTACTAATCTTATAAAGTATAGTAGTAAGTCTCTAGAAAATCTTAAGCTATAAACCTAAGTTCTACTAGTACTATATAGACACTATAAACTAAGAATTATAAAAGTATAACTAAGTGTACTAAAGTAAAGTACTTATAAGCTCTTCTAATAGACTACTCTTATAGTAAAGAGTACTATAAATTTAAAATAACTAGATACTAAGACTACTAGCGCTATAATCTATAGGCGTATAGTCTAGTAAAGTAAATATAAAAGCTAAATTATACTAGCGTAAATCTCTATAGAAGTTTCTAGCCTCTTATAATAAGTTATAGAGTAGAGTATATAAGTAATATAAAAGTAGAGTTAAAGGTAGTAGGTTTACTTAGCTATTAAGGTAGTAAAGAGTAAACTTAGAGTAGTCTATAGTAGATAAGGACTTACGCTTATTTAGCTAGTATAAAGTACTATAATATATATAGAGTACTTATAAAGTAGCTAAATTAAAGTAATCTAGGTTTAGTAGGGGCTATATAGTAGGCTATAGTAGCGTAGTAAGAATATTATCTAGTAAAGACTCTAGAAAGTCCTTATTATATACTATCTCTAGAGGTAAAGACTATTTATAGTAGGTAGATAGCCCTATAGAAGTATTATAAGTAGTTATAAGCTTACTACGTAGTAGTAGGGATACTATATAGGCTTATTATAAAGGTAAACTATTAAGGTCTATAGATAGAAGCTATAAATAGTAACTATAAGTAGAATAGGAAGTATATATAAGTAGGTTAGTAGATAGTTAAGAGTACTACTAAGTAAACTTATAAGAGTATAATTAAAGTAAGGCTAATATAAGGTACTAATATAGTTTTTATAGAACTTTATAGATATATAGTAAACGTAATAGGTAGTATAGAAGATTATAGAAGATAGCTAGCTTAATACCTAAGTAAAAGTTAGCGTAATAGGGAGATTAACATATAGTAGCGGTATACTACAGGCCTAGTAAAAGATTATACTAGAGTAAAGGGGTAGAAATAGGACTAAAACAAGACTAAAATAGGACTAATTTAAACGTGCTACACAGAGTATATATAATCTAGATAGAAAAACAGACGTGCAGTAAGAAAAAGGGAGAAAAACAGACGCGTACGGACGGAAAACGACAAGTTTGCAGGGCGACAACAAGGGCTACAGACATTGTGCAGACTTGAAATTTGAGGACAAGGTAGCGGCAGGTATAGCGATTAATTTGCAGGTAATTTCAAGTGGTGCAGCGGGATATTGGTGGATTCGCTTATGTCTGTTAGTATATAGATGTAGTAGAGTTTTAGTGGTTGCTTGGCCAACAGCTGGTGGGGGGCAGATCCCGGCGTTCTCGATCTGAACTCTCCGCTTCACATCTTCAAGTATTGCGTATACTTTCTCAATTGTTCGTCTCTTTATCGCATCATATGGCAGATGACTGGGACTTCGTCCGCTCTTGGGTATTTGATACTCATAAATACGAATATCTCCAGACGCCATTATCATCGCCTGCATCAGTCGGCCACGGGGACGGCAGTACCCGCATCGCTCCTGCATCCCCATCGCTCTCGATTCCACCTAAGAAATCGTTGTATACCCCTCGACCTGACTCAAGATATCGGTCTTTAAATCGAAAGCACCACACTAGTCTGAATTCCTACAACTGTGTTACTATGTCGTCGCCGCGCAAGCGCACCAGGACCCAAGACGACCAGCTGTCTGTCACTATAGCAACATCAGTGCTCAGTGACACCCAATTACCTCCAACTGCGCGTTCTCGATCCTCATCTCCGACTAAGATCGGGGCAAATAGCCCTGTGCGTGAGCTACGAGACATATACCGCTTTGCTACCCCGCCGCTCAAGTACACCACATCCGCAGATGAGAATACTCCACAAACCGTGCTTGATATGATACATGGATTGCCTCTGCACGGTGTTGAAGTCATTTCTGACTCTCTAAAGGTGCAATGATCTCCTATCTGCGATCATATTTTGCAGCAACTTGTAACAGACACGTCTAAGAAACCATCAAAGCAACCCTACCTTTCGAAGTTGTTCCGGATTACGCTTTTAGAATATCTAAAACTAGCGACAAGTTTGTCGACCAGAACCTTTGGAGAATAGCCGCAAACACGCTTGACCGAGCGAAGTCCTGTTTCGACGACAATGAAGCAGAAGCATCATGGTTATCGATCGCGAACAAGTTCTTAGAGGAGGTGTTTGCACAGCCGGAACTAGAAGGGATGCTATGCGTCAAGGATGTATGAGTTCTAACTTTGAGTTCTTTCACGATGAGTCTAACATTTTGGGTCGCAGACAGTATAGCGGCATCAATGATGCCACCCTCCTTCCCCACGTCCACAATACCGCGATCCCCACCAAGAAAACCGATCTCGCCGTCGCAATCTCTGCCCATACACCCGCCACTGCGCCTGTATATACCGCTCTTCGGACGTCCGATCCTACTATGCGGCTCAGTCAGATGTCCGAGACCAGCGTAAGTAGGCTGGTGCTGCCTGGCTGTGTTGAAGTCGACGAGCCAGGGAAAAACTATCTTGAGGCTAGCCTACAGCTTGGGGTGTGGTGCTTCGCAGGGTTGGCGAAGCTAGATGAATTAAAAGTGCGATCAAGGACGGCGAATCAAGAGACACAGACACCCGCGAGAAGCGGACAAATACCCGTTTCAGGAGGTGATGATTATACCATTGAGGCTGATAATTCAATACCGGGAGCCCACGTCGCTGCTGTAGACGGTTCTAGAGCACAGGAAATTTTCCCTATCTTTGGGTGGACGGCCATCGGTATGGATTGGAAATTGCACATTGCTTACAGGGATAAGAATGAAAATGGTGTCGTGATCCTAGGTCCTCTCGATAGCGGAGGCTTAGGATCAGTCATTGCCTTTTTTAAGCTGTTTGAGATGGTCACTGTGCTGGCGAAGTGGGTCAAGGATAAGTACTGGATGGAGTTTAGGAACCTTATGCAAACATGATTGAGATGAGCAATCAACCACACCGCTAATATGAATGCGAAGGCATGCAAAACCAAATAGAACCGAAGAGGATTTGAAGGGTCTCGTTGTAATACGAATATGTTGACCGTTCAGTATGAGTAACCATAGAGCGACAGTGTGTTTTCGAGATATGACGTTTATTTCCTGTTCCCGGCTATGGGGCCTTATTTTGGTTCCTGCAGTTGGACCCCTTTCCGAGTGCCTAGGCCTGGAGAAATCTGACCTGATCGTATTATATATTACGGGAGGCACGAGCTTAGGAATGAGTGGGAGATAGATCATTAATTGTACTAGCTATTGATAGGTAGAGCTCTTGATACTAAGAGCTCCTGGTGCCTGAAATATAAGATGGGCCGGGGTGCCTCGGAACCACGATTGAGTAGCTCTAGCGAGTCGAGTCAACTTATGGGAATTACTACAACAATTACTCTATTGGGTTAGGCTGCAATACTTCTTGGTGTACTTTTGGTTAGATGGTATATACGCACTCATCAGCCTGATAACCTGACATGAAGTGCGGATTATGCCTTGCTCACCGATGGGTGGTTGAGTAGCGGACCTGCATAAGGCCGGGTCAGCATACGTCAAGGATGCACGTTCATGTAAGACATCATCCAAGCATGTCAGGCTTTGTTTTGACCTCACTTCATCAAGTTGTTGATAATGATCAAAGTTTAACAGGACATTATTGTTATTACACTACAGGGAAAAACCAGTACTCAAGAAGGGGAGTGGTAGGAAGAAGAAAAGGGGAGGTTCAACTTTGCAAGGCTCAGGAACCTCAGACCCAGCGATCCTTCATTGATGACGCTGCGAAATCCAGCGAAGGGGAAATACGCCATTGAAACCGCTGTGCCCATATTGCGCCATTAAACAGCCAAAAACAGTGTACGCCAGACCATGCGGTTGAACTCCTGCAATGCCGCGACTAAAAGAAAGGTTCAAGCGAGCATCTCACTTATGCCTCGAGGCAGGCAGCGAAGAAGCCAATTATTTGTAGTAACCGCCGTTCGGAGCGCTTGATGATGTGTTTGTGTCGTTGGTTTGGCCACCACCATTGTGGATGACCGGTGGCTTGCTACCATAACGGCTGCTCCGTGACGAGTTACCGGACTGTGCGTAGAGACTGGATGATGAAGCAGTTGAGTATGCTGGCTGATGTTAGAGTCATGTTCAAAGACTTGTCAATGCGTGCATAGGCAACATACTGGTTGACGAAGTCGAGGGACGGGAGGTGTAGGCACCCTTGTTGGCCTGCGCGTACGAGTAGGTGCTCGAAGACATCTTGATGGTGATTGACTGGCAAAGTGGCGTTTTGAGGTATTCAGATTCCAGCTTTGATTCGCGAACGTGAAAATTTAATATTGTTGCGGGCGAAGGATGTGGCGATGGAAGCTATGTTTAGAGAATCCTTGACTGTAGGAAGGGCGATATCAAATGAGATGTTGACTGATGCTGAGCAGATGACCACGACTGTGACTCTTCCCAAGAATAATGAATATGACTGTAGATTGAGTGACTGTGTGAAGAAAGAAAGACAAAAAGACCTACTTCGACGGCGTTTATATTCCAGGCAGACAGTCCTGAGGCCGCCGCCTACAAACTATAGTATTGTTTGCTCTATCACTCTCATCGGGGAACTCCTAACATGGTGCCTGAGCACCAAGTGCGCGATTGCGATGGCCCACGCGTGGCTGTGCCTCGGCCGGTGTGCTTCCTCAGGCACCATTGGTGAGGAGCCTATCAGGCAGCAGGCAACATTATTTGGTAGTGCCACCTGAAACATCTGGGGAACAGTCTGGAAGCAAAGAGTCATAAAAGATGTGTGAGCTGGTGAAGAAGGATGACTGCACTGCATGCAAGGCGTGTCAGATGGGGGCCAATGAGTAACACGCATTGATTGGAGCGACGCGTGAACCTGTGACGTTTGCCCAGCCCAGCCTATGATAATTGAAATAAAATGGGCGAGAGTTGAACGTTTTGGTCACCGGTTTGACGCGTCTGGGACGAGATGTGGGGCTAGAGGATGGGTGCCTAGAGAGCATGGTGTCAACGAACCTTGGAAAGTTCATCACAGGACAAGGAGCAACACATATTGAGAGGATTACTGAGCAGATGACGATGGTTGGAAAGACATCAAGACAAAGTACAGGCAAACAAGCGGTGGGCCGACCGAGGCGCAGCTGAACGCGCTAAGGGGCTGAACGCCTATCACGTGGCGACGTGTAAGCAGTCCTCCGTGGCAACCACGATTCGCGCAATCGCGCATTTGGCCCATATTGCGCGAGCGGTCAATTTGGGTAGTAATACGATGTGACGATTCGCCCAATAGATTTCGAAAGCCATGACAGGAATAGCTCAACATCGTTGTGCAACGTCGGAGATGGCGAGTTTATCTGCCTGGGGTATCATTGTTGTTTTCTAACTCTCAATCGTCATGCTCACAATGCGCGACTAGTCCCAATACTTCAGTACGCCATTCAAGTCACCAGTGACTAACTTGCTTGTTTCCCTCGGATGCCACTGCACCGCTAGCACCGGTGAATCACTGGCCTGAATCTTATGCCACATCTTACAAGTCTTCCAGTCCCAAAAGCACACATAGCCGCCACTGTCGCCTGAGCTGATGAATTGGCCGTCGGGGCTAATCGCCACGTCTGGCGCATACCCAGCAACATTATGTCCCCGGTAACTCTTCTTGCGGTTTTGGCGGAAGCGGTCGGTCGAGGAATACACCGTGATTTGGTTATCTGAGGACTGGAACGCGACGTACTTGCCTGATGGATGAGGTGCGGAGCGGACCATACTGAACATGTACGGCTCGGCGATGAATTTAATAGGAACTGGAATTCCATATTCCCAAGCGCGTAAGGATTTATCGTCCGAGGTTGTGATGAAGCGACGATCCTATGACATGTCAGCATACAGTTGTGACGGTAAATCGGAGAAAACTTACTTCGTCGCAAAAGGTGATGGTATTGACAGGACCTAAATGGTGATCGTATTCTTGCACCATCTCTCCACTCCTGGTATCGTACTGCAGAATCTTCTTGTCACTCATACCAGCCAGGAACTCATGTGGTGTACTTGGGTTGATGCGCACGACATGGGGCGTTTTCCCACTCGTGAACTTATTCAAGCATTTGCCTGTTTCCGTGTCCCATAGCTTCATGTAGCGATCATAACTTGCTGATACGAATTGGGTACCACTCGGGTTGAAGTCGATGTCATTGACCGATTTGTTGTGCCCAGAGTATGTTCGCAGCAGCTCGCGTTGATGGTAAACATCCCAGATCGCAATTTTCGAGTCCGCCGACGCAGAAAGTAAGAGATGGCCACTACCTGGCATGAAGCGTACTTGTGTGATTGATTTGGTGTGGTACTTGTAGGTATGGATGAGCTTCTTTGGGATATAATTCTTCGCTTCGAAGTCGCCTGTGAGCTTGATGTCTAGGTCTGTGATATGTTAGCCCATATCTGGCTGGCCTATAAAGTTCTCTGACGTACCATTTGGAACATGCATGTACGTTCGACCCTGATAATCGTACTGCTGGCTGCCCACGAACGCGCTTGTCTCTCCTACGGCTTCTGTGTCCTGGTAGTCTGTTCCTGCAAGCTTCTTTGGAGCAGCCGCTGGATTGTCCTCGATCTCGTCTTCTTCGTAAATTATTTCCACCTCTTCATCACTGCCATACTCGTCATCCGACGCAGCATCTGGTCTTTCCTCTTCATATCTTGCCCAAGGACCCTTATATGATCCGGCTCCAGAGACTATACTGCTATCTCCTTTACTCTCGCGCTTTCGCTTCTTTGTATTGCCGCTTTGGGCAGCTCGGTGTCCCTGTCGAAAAGTATGATCGCTGATGTATGTTTCCGCCGCAAAACCAGTAGGAACCCTGCCGGCCATATCTTTACTGCAAACTCGTGCGCAAAAAGGTGGGCAGCACGAACTTTCTAAGCAAACTCAATGATGATGTTAAGAGTGCTCCTTGTGCACATGTGTTCGTCGGTCAAGCTTTCAAGGCAAGTATGTGATGGTGAGTTGACAGCTCAAGCTAAGCCAATGTGATGACTAATTGCCAAGACAACTAGCTCCAAATTTTGAGATGAAATCGTTCATTTACAAGACCAACCTAAACGCTAGAGTATCATAAACCATCGAACGTAGAAATAGTCTATCCGTCTTCACCGACATCGAGATTATGAGACATGGCCAGTCTCGTCAATGCGCCCCCGCATATCCTGGTCTGACAGATCCTCATGATCTATTTATCATTAAATTGCGAATGCGTGTACATGAGTCCGGCACCCCAAGCTCGAGGCCCCTCCTCTTTCCAACCGTAGTCGACTGTTAGAGCACTAGGGCTCATAGTCAACAAAGGCACTTGTCACAGGTCCGTGAAGCCGCATCTAGTGAGATTCGTCGCGGATGAGGGCAACAATCATGCTGTAGAGGTAGAAGAAGAACATAAGCAGATGGAAGCCTAGCTTGATGAAAGATTCCTGTGCGAAGTCAGCATGTTTTCTCACTATACTTGTCCAGCCTTTAGATTATGAAGAGTGTCATGAACTTGCTAACAAGTCTCATGCGGGCGTCCCTGACCTTCTTATGTACGTTGAGCTTCCTGAAGATCTCCGTTGCGTCTAGGAGATGTTGATTTTCGAAAATCCTGTCATTGTTAGTCCATATCCATGAATCTCTAAAACATGGCGCGAGATATACTTCTTGCCATTCCAAGCCAATAGTGGTAGGTTGAGAATCAGTGCCATCCAGTATCCGTTGATCAGAAACAGGAGAGTAAGGAATCCATGTACGGCAGCTTCGGGGACGATGTAGGTGTTGAGGCGGTTGCAAAGATCGATCGGGTTGATATAATCACTGTCGCAAAATTAGTATGTGCATGTGAAGGTGCCTGCTTTGAGTATAATATAGCGCATCGGCTTTGGGCAAAGCTGCTCAAGTACAGAGAACTAACCATTCGAGATCGCTGTACATAATGGTGAAGAATACTTGGAGGAAGAGGTTGACGGCGTTTATCAACACCGCCAAAAGGTACAACCATGCTTCGCCCGTCATTTTGAAAGTTTGTCGTCCGAGTAGGTATTACGAGTATCAAAGGGTAGGAGAAAGACTGGTAGTGATGTGGCCAGTAAATGCTTCGGCGCGCGGGTGAGGTGGAAGTGTGGTGTTGGGATTCGGATGCGCTCGTGTGTTTGCAGGTGGCTGTTGGCTAGACGCGGAAAGCTAGCTCGTGCGTGGCGGGGCTGGCACTAATGACGTAGCACGCCGTAGTATAGACGCAAGAGTACGGATTTTATAAGTCTCAAAGGGTCCCGTTGATAGACAAGGTGTTCGGATTGTAAGCGAGCAGGCTGCGATTGTTTGAATGACGTTCAGTCGGAGAGATGGGATGCCTCTTCCTGAGGCCAGACATGGTCAGGGCTCTCGCTAATAGCGCTGTGTGTGGCTTAGTGGGCGGCGCAATCACCAGCGTAGAATTTGTTCCGTTTGATAGATTAGGTATTGCATGGGCCAGTTGTTCGCATCGCAAAGTCGAATCCATCGTGTTTTGACCGTCGATACGTGCATCTCCTAAAGATGGGATGATTTAGAGAAGCCATTTAGACCTCTTTCACATGATATTACAACCAAGCTTCTCACAGTCAAGCATGTCAAAAGCACCCATGCAGTCATGTCCTCTATTGATGGGAGAGGATGCTAGTACTAAATCGCTAATCATTCACGTGGTTGCCGTTGCTTCTCCGTTCGCCAGTGCCGGCATCGGTACTGGACCGCCGGGCGAATCCGGTAACCTGGCCGTCAATATCTCAACCCCGTCCTCCGTCACAAGCAGTGTGTGTTCTATATCACGTAAGCTACTGTATGTGCTGCACAGGAGAGGGCCTTACCAAATTGTGCAGTCAAAGAGCCATCTTGAGTTACACTTGTCCAATCATCTGGCCAAGTCTTATCTCTGTGCGTCCCGATACTAATCATCGGCTCTATGGTAAAGCACATGCCTGGCTTTGCCTGCCCTATTGCCTTATTCTTTGCATAATGGGGAACATTGGGGGCACAGTGAAAAAGCTGATTGATGCCATGCCCGCAGTACGTGCGAATGACGCTGCAATTTCGACTTTTGGCATGCTTCTCGATAATATTGCCGTACTCGCGGAAGAGTGTGCCTGGCTTGGCGATTTCGATGGCCTTATCTAGGCATTCTCTTGATGTCTCTGTGACCCGCACTGCATCTGCATTCGCTAGTGCTTTGTCGCCAATGTAGTAGGTTTCGTTTAAGTCGCCGTGGAAGCCCTTGTGGTAGAGAGTTACGTCAATGTTGAGGATGTCACCATCTTGGAGCACTCGCTGATCTGGTATTCCATGGCAAATGACTTCATTTACCGATGTACATACTGACTTGGGGAAGTGACCATAATTGAGGGGAGAAGGATACGACTGTGTATGGTCAACCCTCACTACTTTGATCTAAGGAGATTGCACTTACGTTCCGTTCCACACATGCTTTGTGCACAATCTCGTCGATAAAGTCGGTGGTGACACCAGGCTTCGCAGCACGCGCCGCAATATCCAGCACTTCTCGTGCCAGTCGACACACTTTGCGCATGCCCTCCTGCTCCTCCTTACTCAAGATGGCGATCTTGTTTCTGTTGATGAAGACCTGCTCGGAGTGTGGTATGCCATCCTTTGAGTAATCTGGGAGTTTTATAGTTTTTGGAACTTCGCGTCGTGGCGACAGTGGGTATACGGGTCTTAGAGCGCCGGTGTATGGGAACGTGGGGAATGGGTTGAAGTGGCCGGTGACTGGATCCGGGTGAGAAACTACTTTGGGCGTGAAGACGTTTGAAAGAATACCGTTTTGTGACTTGTGCCCTTTTTTGTGCCCACTCTACTTATTGATTAGATAATTTGCCTGCTGTCTTTGACCCTTCTTACTATGTACCCAGTTGCGCTTAAAGCAGTCTTGAGAGCAAAAATAGCTTTCTTTACCGAGTTTTTGGCAATTTGGGCATTGTAGTGCACCTGCTTCGTTCTCGCAATCTTCGCTCGAGCATTTGCGCGGGGCGCCTGAGGCCGCCATAATGGGTGTCGGGTTGTGTTTTGGAGGGCTTGGGGCAGGAGAAGAAGAACTTCGGCGTTTCTGTGTGTAATATTTCAAACAGTGCCAGCTGAGGTGTGCTCGGAGTTCCGCGCAAAGCGTCCAGTGAAGGGCTCTGTTGATCGCAAAGCCGAAGATTCATGTCGGAATCGGCGCAGCGCAGGGCCAGGCCTAGACCGAAGAGGCGCAAGCGCCAATTGCCCATCGCTAAAAATGAATGACTCAGCCAAGTCTTGAGAATATCGCGTGCGTGTGTCCTTTCCTATTTAGTTCCATGGTGCATCCTTGCATTTTTGTTTGATTCACATGCCAACTTCCCTACGTCCGTGACCATGCACTCACTGCAAATAAATTCCATGCGGCCGATCTATATGTAGCCTGTCAGTTTTTTTGTGCTCAACGCCATACCTGGACTTGCTTGTGTGTCAGTGACATACACTCACTTTATTCTCAGCCTCGTGGCACCATGCCACAAAAGGTTGTCATTGTTGGGGCCGGCCCCGTAGGATCTCTTGCTGCCCTCTACGCAGCAGTACGTGGGAATGAGGTGGAAATATATGAGCTAAGATCAGGCAAGCGAAAATAGACTCCAAAGTCTAGGTGCTCAGTGACTTATTATATATGGTAGATCTACGGAGCCCTGAGGTCACATCAAACCTGTCCCAGTCCATCAATTTAGCACTTTCAGAACGAGGAATCAGCTCCCTCCATCGGACTGGGCTGTCGGAACTTGCAGATACAGTTCTTGCAAAAACCTTTCCTATGCATGGCCGAATGATCCACGTCAGAAAACAGGGTCAATATGTGCGTCAGGCACAGGCCTATGACGCTCGAGGCAGAGTAAATACACTCCCTTTTGTTATGAGTTTTCGACTAACAACTGCCAGAACTTATTGGCTATGGACCGGACAGCGCTCAACAAGACGCTTCTCGACCATCTTGACTCTATGCCCAACGTCAAATTCTTCTTCAACTGCAAGCTAGTCAGCGTGGACTTTAAGAAGAGACTTGCTTGGTTTGAGAATTGCACCAAAACTGATCCTGCGAAGAGTGATGATATCGAAATTAGTTTTGACCTTTTGATAGGTGCGGACGGTGCTCATTCAGCTACACGGTACCATCTCATGAAATTTGTGCCGATGTCATACCAACAAGAATATATTGACAAACTCTGGTGTCAATTTTATGTACCACCGGGTGCAAATGGAGACTTCCGGCTCCCTCCAAACTACCTTCATATCTGGCCACAGGATGATTCGATGTTTATTGCCTTACCCAACCTAGATAAGACCTTTACTTCAACTCTGTTCCTAGGACGATCGGGTTTTGAGCAGCTAGACGTGACAGGGAAAGTAGTGGAATATTTCAATGACAAATTCCCAGGTGTTGTTCCAGACCTAATAACGGAGGATGAGCTTCGCAAACAGTTCAAGGAAAACGACCACCTACCTCTTATCTCAATCAAATGTTCGCCATATCATTACGGTACCGCCGGGGTCATCATCGGGGATGCAGCCCACGCCATGGTTCCCTTCTATGGCCAGGGCATGAATGCAGGCCTAGAAGATGTTCGCGTCCTTTTTGAATTTCTTGATACGCATCCCAACGACCAAGCAAAGGCATTAAGCGAATATTCGAAACAGCGTACACCAGACGCTCAGGCTATCAACGATCTCGCATTGGGAAACTATCGAGAGATGGCGTCTGATGTCAAGAAGCCGCTCTACCTGTTGCGCAAATGGATCGAGGAGAAGCTATACATATATGTGCCTAGTGCAGGATGGGCCACTCAGTATTCACGAGTCACTTTCAGTAATATGAGGTATTCTGAGGTCCAAGGGGCCGCTGACAGGCAAGCAAGAATATTCAACGGCGTGGTCGGGTTAGCGCTCGTTGCAATGATTGGATCTGCCGGCTGGCTGGCCAAGCTTGGAGGCTCAGAGCGAGCGAAGATGGGCGTTCTAAGATCGATATGCTGGCTTGCGCAGCGGACGCAAAGGCTGCTACAGGGGTGATACAATGTCGGGCCCAATCTTACTCCTATCCACTGCAACTCACTATCTCTGTTGTACATATTCATTGAACAAGTCTTGAAGAAGATATTCAGGAAGACTCGCATGCAACTTCAGGACTTTTGTAAATAGTTAACTCATCCAATCAGCTGCATCAACTTTCTCAAACAATCATCTAGATACCACAATTGGTAGATACCCAAGATTCCTAGAGGCATGCGCTCATATAAATCTAATCGAGTTCTCTTTAAGCAATTTGAATCTGGACTTCTCCGAGGCACATGTCAATATTCACACAGATGCTCAACTCTCCTTTTAATTGATGAAACTTGTTATCGGATCCGGGTGTCCCCCTATTCCAAATCGTGTTCCCAGTCGGCGAACCTTTCAATAATACATTTCAATGTCTTCAGTGTGCGCCACGTCAGACTTTATGGCTAGCCCATGTCTCCGCGGCCGCCACCTTAAATAAAAAGGTTTAGACATAGCAATCGCCACTCTTGACCATTCTATAGGATTGGTTTCGCTATCTGAGAATATTAGGGCAACTGTACAGAAGAGAATGGTCTGTGATGTCCTTGTGCCCAATACATAGTGATTGCGATCTGCCCGGTCAACTGAAAAAAAAAGCCAAGAGTTCATATCCTTTTGGATGATAGAGCCGGTGGTCTAACGCCACCAAACTGTGAGGTAACATCTCACACAACACGGCATATGGTCGTCATGTATGGCCTTTGTGAGACAGAAGTTCGCTATACTCAATATTACCTTGGCCCAGCAACTTACTGTTCAACTCGCAACTTACTCTCGGTACTTACTGGAGCTTGCTTGAGGCAAAGCCCTCTATTTTTTTTTTTTTTTTTTTTTCGCTCTTCTTGGAATATCAATCACTGGGCCGAAGATAGATGAGCATGGGCAACATCACTATCTTCTCAATCAAAGTCCGTCTCTAGCTTTACGGTGACTATTCTAGGCTATTTTACCTGCTTCAAATAACACGATCACGATGTCCTTTATGACCTCGCCTGCCATAAGCGATATGTGGCAAGCCACACCAAGCTCCACATGCATAGATGCACCCCACATCTGAAATGTGGGGAGGAACGTTCACAGCGGCAATGTCGTGCTCCTTGTAGTTCTATGACTTATTTATTGCAGTGCTGCCTAGGACTACGAAAAATGTGATGTCCCTTTGATCAGATGAAAACAGCGAGCATAGGAGGTCATTTTTGAAAATTTTATCTTTCTTAATATTCGACGCATCTTTACTGGCTTTCAAACGAAGCACTTTGACACTTTCACATCCTTACTGGTGTTGGTAGTTGCGTGGCAAGCTTTCGGCTATTGTATCCACTGAGGTGTTCGTTCTATCTATCCTACACTCTATAAACTTTACGGATAAATTCGCTGGCCTCTCAAAACATGCCCATTAGCCATCAAACCATGACCCCAGAACTTCCAGAAAGGGTCAGTTTTCCGCAAAGACAGGGCTCCCATCATGAACGGCCATGCGCTTGTGGCCTCCTCCTGTCTGCAAATGATTACCTTCATTCTAGGTTACGCACAGGCTGCATGGTACCGGGTTCGATTGATTGACATCAAACGTGATTGAAGCCGAACCTGGACAATGAGTTCTAAGAATGGTATATCTTGCACATACCCCTTGCACATCGCCGCCTGCTTTACGACAGACCCGGATTGAGTATATTGCACTGTGGTCACTTGGCATAACAGGTCGTGCTAATAAGTCATCTTGTCGCTCTATTATTCCTACATGCCACCTTCGTCAGTTTTCAAGTTTTCCAGGGCCTTGTAACCTGCGTGATAACTTGAAATCACCAGTGCACCATCTTGTGGTATCAAAATCCCAGGTTTTGGAACCGATAACAAGATGCGCACAGCTTACGGTATCGCGGCGCTCGCAGGTTTTGGTAAGACGTCTCCTTTTCACCTCGAACTACAATGACTGATAAAAGGCACAGCGGCCGGGAGACCATCGCCAGAACTCTCTCACCTGAAGGCGCGTGCGGTCGCTATCGTCGATCAAGAGACTGGCTTCACATTTTCCGAATCCAAAGCAGCAGCAACCCTTTCGTCTAACATTATCTACCGCATCGCTACTCCGGCCAATGTTCCTTCTGGCCAGCCATACGATATTGTTCTCCAAGTTATCGCACCAAGCTCTCTTGGCTGGGCTGGACTAGCCTGGGGAGGCAGCATGGTTCGTAACCCGCTCACAGTTTCCTATCCCAACGGCCAAAAACCAACTGTTTCCTCCCGCTGGGCAACGTAAGTCTCTCGTCCAATTCTCTTCAATGCGCAGAAGCTAATTTTCCATAAGTGGACACTCGACACCAGCATCTTACTCCGGAGCAACATACACGCTTCTTAACAAAGGCAACAAGTCCAACAGTACGCACTGGCAATTCACGGCTAAATGCACAGGCTGCACTACCTTCACAGGAAGCTCGGGACAAGTGCATATTGACCCCAAAGAATCAAAGCGGCTAGGGTACGCCTGTTCTTCGGCAAAAGTTTCGAGCCCTGGGTCCAATACATCCAGCATACCCGTTCACGATGTGTACAACTACTTCACACACGACTTTTCCGCAGGCGCCAACGCCAATTTTGCAGCGCTTTTGCAGAAAAACGGCGTTACTGTTGGTGGTGGAGAAACGGGTAATTTGACCAAGTTGAGGATCTGATTGCATGCTCAGGACTATAAATGTACATATGTGTGATAGCTATTGAAGCATAAGCAATTTTGAAAATTTTGTTTGCCAAACGTTGCACCTTAGACGAACACATACGTCATGTATGCATCATGGAAATATATGTGCGTTTGTCGCCATGAAGTGGGGCCAATCAATGTGGATGTCCATGGCCCAGGTATATTTGTGTAACCATACGGCATGGAGAGGAACTCTCGCGGCCTGAATCAAGAATATTCTGGTGCCGTTTTTTCCACAAGCTTATCGACGAAAGAATTACAGCTTACATCACATGCAGTCACAGAGAAAGCTAACAACAGTCACGATCTTGAATATCTGTTACAATTTCTTGTCAAAAATGAGTGCTACTGCAGGGGGGGGCAAACTACACCAGCTCATATCCTAACCTTCGGCGGAATAAATTAAATAAATCAGGTGAGTGCAGCCTTGAAGAAAAAAACAACACAAAGTGCCCCTATGCCTTGATAGCCTTGTCGCCAAGCGGCAATGCTTTGAGCCCTACAAACCACAGTTAGCGTCGACAAATCTATGGGAAGAATGTTCAAACTTACATCCATCAACATCCTCGGGCGCTTGCTGCTTCTTCTTACACGCGTTATATGTGGCTGGTTGCTGGGTGGTCAGTCCCGCCTTTGGACACGCGTTGTTCAAGTTGCAGCTATTGTCCATGGCCTTCTGGAGCGAATCGCCCTCCCACCCAAAGACGTAATCTCCGTGAGCTGCACTGCCGCCAATGTTCATGGAGTACACAAAGGGATCTGAGCCATCGGTTGGCCAGAGTGACTTGTCGGCGAACTTGCTGACGTCCCACATGAGTTCATACATGATTTGGGGTAGCTTGGTTGGGTGAGTAGATGGGCAGGCACCACCTCCGTTGGCGCCGGAGCCTTGGCCGTAGGCTACGTGGGATTGGTGATCTGGGGAGTCTAGGTCCTTTCCGTTCCAGCATCTAAGAACGTGTTAGTTAGGCAGTGAGCTTCCTCGGAGGCCTACCTACGTTGGGAAGATGATAGTTTGACGGATGAGTTTGCACTTCGGGTCCTTGGGAATGGCAACAGTGTCGCTACCGGTGCAGGGAGCACCTCCTACGAAGTTGCTCTCAGAAGCAGACGTCCAGCATCGATGACAAATATTGGCTAGCTTGACCTTATTGTTGTCCGTATTGGTGGCTGACCCAACAAGCATACGAAAGCCCTTTTTAAAGGCTGTCGTTTTCCCGCTAGGAATGTAGTAGATATCGAGGCCACCATCGTTGATAAGCTTGCCCTGTGGTCCACCATTTCCGATCTGAGGGACGCGGCTATTTCACAGGTTAGAAGTAATTGCGTGTTTGGTCTTCAAATGCTTACATATAGGTACCATTCTTCGCCTTGTGTACTTGTTAGTAGAAGTACTACAAATTATGAAATGCATTTGGGACTAACCTTGAAGAACATCACAGCTGTCCAGTAGTTGGACTTATCTTGTACAAAGCTGCAGGATGTGCACTTGGAGAGCTTTGCTGGGTCCTGGCTTGGATCCATGGTGATGTTGAACGCGTCACCACCGACAATCTGATGAAGATGAGGCGTGTACTTCATACCGGGGTTTACAAGAGGATCCGTTCGTTCAACGACAAGTTGCGAGCAAGCAAATCGTAACATGTTCTGAGCAGCGGCATTCTGCGCGAATGCGGCAGCGACGAGAAAAGTTGCCCACTGCATCTTGGTCGACGCTGGATTGATCTTCTATCGATACGTAACGACAACTGTGGTAGGAAGAAGTAAAAAAAGTAAGTGGAAGAGGCGTAACACGGGAGCTAGGAGCAACCATGTATCACAGCTGTGCCTTATATCATCGTGTTCACCAGGCTTGCTGTTGTAAGGGCCAACTGCCGGCACATGCCGGAGTGCCATCGAATGAATGTTCTAGTATATGGAGTTAATCTAAATCTCTTGATGATTGGCCGGATGCACTTTTACATCCGTAGGTTGGGCCACTCGTATATAGAAGGCTCACTTTCAAAGACTGGAGCGCGGTGTCGCCCAGTATTGCAGCTTGTCATGGTGCTTATCACACTTCTGCATGCACTGCATTCAATGGTCCCGGCTTTGCGGATGAAGGTATCTGGTCTGCTATCTGCAATATCGTTCTCGTGGCACACTATGGGTGGCACTCACACTCTGCTTAGTACCAGAAAAGCCGACCATTACAACATAGCGATCATCGTCTTCCAAATCGCACCCCACTATCCATAACGCTGCGTGGGGCGCCGTTCAACCAATAAAACTTAGGCATAGTTCTCGAGGGAGCGTGAATCTGTAATGTGCCCACGATTTCTAGCCCTTGCAAAGCACGGACTGGGAGACGGAAAGTCCAAGGCTGGTGTGATTAGTACCGCTTCGGCATGTAACGAACACTGATGGCATTTCTTTGGTATCTTTCCTTGCTATGGTGCATCATATATCTTATTTCGTACATGCCACATCTTCTATATCGCCAGTGCGAGTGAGAACATCTATTTACTGTTAAAGTGACAGTGAAAGAAAATATGACTGGTGGTATCCTGATCTCTTGGGGATTGACCACAGGTTAAAAGAGCTCTTTGTAAGACAGGTAGGCGCTCATCAATCCTAAACCAGTGCGACCGTGCCCTTCGTGGACAAAGCCAACAGCCGATGTTGCTACGTCTTCGTCCCCCGTGACTATGAACATGATTGCGAGATCATGAGAGATATAGATCTTTCCGAACATAATCTTGCTGGTTTGAGAAGTCTGGGCGATCATAGTCTTGCCAGTGTCACTTTCTTGTACTGTATGATGTCGAAGCAAGGTTTGGCGAGCAGGATGTTCCGCCTCAACACTACGGAGCAGGCGCTAACCAATCTAGACTAGCTTCTCTCCGCTGCGTGAAGATCATCCACCCACTCCGCGCCCCTACTTGTCCCAGTCTCTCTTTTTTGACTCCCCAGAAGCGAGGCTTGAGCCATAATCTAGCTGAAATTGCCACGGATATGGCGAGCCCATGCGGGTAGCCAGACATTTATTTCACGAGCTTGTTGTATCGAAGTGTTATGTGATCGGCACGCGTCGCTGATCCCTGAGGGTATTTAATTTCCGGCACTTTACAATAAACCACGTTGTCTTAGCCATGCAAGCGTAATTACATCCGTGTGGGGCCATTTGACAAGCAGCTGCCGGAGAGGTGTGTGCGGTCTTGGATATTGCGGCTGGGGTGTTGACACGCGTGACATTAACAGAGGATTGTGAGATCAAATGCCAAAAATCCAGAATCCAATGCTGAGGAATACGAACAAAAGGGTATTGTAAGCTCCAATTTTAGAGACGGTTTCTAGACTCTGAACATTTGACTGCTGCCGAAATTGAAGTTTTCGAAAATCTTTACTGATTTATTGTCTCCTTGTATGCAGCGTTGTCAACTAAAACCAGCACCAAAACAGGACTAAAACAAGCCATCAGAGCATCATCTCGGCCTCAGACAACGTATAGTTTATTTTCTCCTCATGTTATCAACCAACATTAACTATCAAAAATTCTTTCCCTAATCATGAGCTGCCGAAATCACTATCCTACGCCTGCCCTACTCTTCACCAAGCAATCTTCGCCAAAAACCCATTCGGCCAGGTCCGAACACAGTACTTCCTACTCTCATCAAGCATCAATAAACCCAAGCCAAATGCCGCGGGCAAAAACCAGTGCTCGACTGGCACCTCGCGCGTGCCAATAGTATTCTGTAATGAAGGGATGTAACAAAAGATGAAAACAACGACAATGGCAAACAGCATTCCAGGAAATAAAAGCCAGTTCTGCACCATGTTTTAGTAAGCCGGTTACTTCTAGAATGAATAAAGCATACCTGGGTATCTTTGTTGAAGATGGGAGGTTGTTGGAAAATGCTTAGTCTTCGTGTTCGCGTTGCGAGGAGATTGAAAAGCTGCCTGCTCATTGTTAGTAACCCATTCGTAGGTGTCGGAGCCGATAGCTTACATGACTACTAGTGTGACGAAATAAATGCTCGATGCGGTGTTCACTTTCTCGTTGATATATGCGGTATCGTATTGCTTATCATATTCACCGAACTTGAGCCACATAGCTGTGAAAGGGATGCCTTGGCGTTCTAGATACCTGTGTTTGAACGAGTGGTTAGCATGCGTAATGAAGAATCCGAATGATGCGGTTCGTACCAAAAGCTCATAGTGAATGATAAGAAGCATTGCAGTAAGCCGACGAAAAAGTATGCGTGGAAGATTAGCTTTGTATCGACGAGGCGGTCCTTCCTAGGGTTACGAGGAGGACGGAGAAGGACATCTGCTTCTGGTTTCTCGTACGCAAGGGTGATGGCAGCTGCGCAGTCTGTCAAACAGCAGATGATGATCATCAAGAAAGACGACAGGATCTGCGGGATACCGAACGCAACGTTCGTAATAACAGGCCAGAGTTCACTGAAACTTCCTGCTGGGAGAAGATACACAATCTGTCGACGGGTCAGCAACGGTGATAGCCACACTCCAAGTACTTCACGTACCGTCTTCTTCAAATTGTCGTAAACCAAGCGCCCATACTGCACTGCTTCGACAATCGCAGCAAATGAATCAAGAAGCACCATATCCGCCGCCTCAATCGCAATATCCGACCCACTTCCCATCGCAATACCAATATCCGCCGCTTTAAGTGACGGCGCATCATTGACACCATCGCCTGTCATGCCAACGATGTTCTCCCTTGCCTGAAACTCTTTGACAATGCGGAGCTTCTGCTCAGGCGTCGTCCGCGCAAACACAATCTCCTGATACAGACATAACTGATCCCACTGGTTCTCATTCAGTGTAATCAGCTCTGGCCCACTCAGTACAATCGCCTGTTTTTTCGACGGCAATTTCCCCTCGCGGCCTAACGCACTCACGTTGTCAACCATCAGTGAATTTGAAATGATACCACATTCTTCGGCGATGGCTTGTGCGGTCAACTTGAAGTCTCCGGTAACCATGAAGATACGAATCGAGGCGCCGCGCAAGATACTGACGACTGAGGGGATTTCGTCGCGGGGTGGATCGACGATGCCGAGGATACCAACAAAGGTTAGGCCCTGGCGGGCAGCAACGAGGACTTCTTTTTCAGGGTTGGAGGAGAAGGGAGGAACGGTGGGCTTGAGGGCGAGGAGGATAACGCGTTTGCCTTGGCGGGACCAGTCGTCCTTAATTTGTTCAATGTGGAGGATTTGGGCTTCGGTGAGGGGAACTGTCTCGTTTTTATCGTTGAGGATGGTGTCGCAGCGTGGGAGGAGTATATCTGGTGCACCTTTGATCATCAAAGTCCTAGGGCCGTTAGCAAAAGGAGTGTAAGTGTGTAGAAGTAGAACTTACGTGTTGTTGCTGGTTGGGCTCTGGTTAGCTGGAGCCATGAGCCGAATCATGAACTTGTTCTTGCTGTTGAAAGCAATCTCAAACACCTTTTTGTAATCACGGCGTAGCTCAGCAACTGAACCCAAGCTTTCAGAGAGTCGAAGTACAGCTTGATCTGTAGCATCACCATTGATCTTACGCTCCGAAATGGGCAAATGCATCGTAGCTGCATCGAACTCGCCAGAATTGCAGAGACCGCCTAACAAGCGAATTTTCTCGATGATATCATCCCGTTTCTTGGATAGAACGGCGAGGTTATTCTCAGACCGGAGGACAGCCATTAGGTCGCGTGCAGCCTCTGGGGTGTATTCTTCGCCGGCCGCATAAATGTCGGTCACCATCATTTTGTTTTTCGTAAGAGTGCCTGTCTTATCAGAACAAATGACCGAAACGGATCCAAGTGTCTCCACTGTCTTCAAGGACTTGCAAAGAATTTTGTTCTTTCGCATAATATTCGCGACGATGGTCAGTGAGGTTGTGAGGGCGATGGGTAATCCTTCTGGTATGACTGCATGGTGTTAGCACAGCTTTGACCTAACACTTGGTAAGGGGAAAGGATCTTACAAGCGACTGCTGCAGAGACGCAGCTGACGATTAGAAGCGGTACGTTGATCCACGTCGGATGCGACTTCCTTAGCCAAGCTGCCCAAAGAACAATAATAAGGATGACGACGCAGGTAATGAACAAAGATATAATCAACACAAAACGCAGAATTTCCTTCTGCAATGGAGTCATGCCAGTCTTCGGGTCTGAGGTGAGCTTTGCGATACGTCCAAAGACGGTGCTATCACCAGTGGCAACGCAGATGCCCAAGCAGCTGCCACTGATACAATGCGTACCCTGGAGACCAATGTTATTGGTCTCGAGATAATTTTCTTCGGTGGGTTCGACGGTTGCGACAACGGGCTCCGATTCGCCTGTGTAGTATTAGCTATCGTTGATTCAAACAATAAGCACGGCTTCTTACCAGTTAGGATGGCTCGATCAAACATAGCATCAGATGACACTTCAACGAGCCTAACATCGGCGGGAAGTTTGTTGCCCTGTTTGATAACAATCACATCTCCCGGGACGAGATCGAGTGCCGATATGCTAATATGGGACGCGTTGCGAATGACAATACACTGATCAGGCAACATAGTACCAATCGATGCCATGACTCTGCTGGTACTCCAGTCCTGCCATGCGTTGAAACCGGCCTGTATGAGCCATACGGCAATCAGAACACAGGCTAGGGCCAGGTTGGCCTCCGCAGGGGGGTTTCCGAGAGGCTTCCAAGCGATGAACACAAGTATACCGGCGACCACCAAGATCGATCCAAAGCCACCAAAGAAGTATCCCATGATCTTGCCGAGTAGGCCAGAAGGTGGAGGTGTCATCTTATTGCGACCATGCTCAGCGAGGCGACGCTTGGCCTGCTCATCTGAGAGGCCTTGGTCGGCATCAACAGAAAGGCGGCGACATAGCTCTTGGATCTCAAGGGAGTGCCACTCAAGCCCGGCAAGATCTGCAACTCCAGTTTAGTAAATCATTTGAATCGCATCAAGTAGGTTCATAGATGCCTAAGTGGCAGCCTACCAACAGTGGCCTTCTCCTTAACCCTCTTAACCTCCTTCTGTTTCTGTTGTTGACCCTCGTCAATCTCTATAGAGAGGGTGCGGTATGTAATTGGCAGAGCTGTTTCTGGTTGAATGGTCCTAGCAGCACCACCTGCACTGTGAATAGACAGACTGCCAACACTCGACTGCCTCGAAAGGCGTCGGTGAAGGCGCGCACTATGTCCTACATGCTCTCCAGCTTCTTCGTCTGTGCGCTGATCTCCAAAGCGGACTCGTTGAGCGGGCTGCTTCTCTTCTTGGTCCATGTAATGAATAGATTGAAGTTTGCAGCGAGGGACTGTAACAAGGACAGTCGGAGTAGCAGGAAGGCGAAGATGAGAGAAAGGGAGGTGATTGAGGGCAGGGGGCAAGAAGGATGAGAAAAGGTAGCAGAATGACCTGAATACTTGACGAGCCCAGGGGATTTATACCGCAGATCACACGCATCAAAACCCCTTGCCCATCTGTCAATCGTCCCAAGAGCGTGGCTATGGTATCGCTACCAAGCGTCAACAGGCGTGCTCTTACCGCGGGTCATTACCAGCATCCAGATTCCATCTACGTAACAACAGCAGCACAAACAATACCTCCGCACAATGCCCCAGAGCTCATGGGGACAAAAACTATACGCCTTTAGTCTCCACCAGCGTTCAAGCGATTCGACTCCAAAAATCGCTCATACATTTTCAACGGCTGAAAAACAGGTTGCGGCGGCTTGCAAATCATGACCGCTAAAAGGAATCCCGTTCAAGTCTTTCACATGGCTTGTTCCAATTTCCCGAGCAAGCGTCGTTTGAGCGAGTGATGCTGTTGCTGGCTTAGCGAGCGCGATTTTACACTCTGCACAGCCACGGTGATGATGGCGCTGGCGAATTAGCGGCCGAGCTGTTTGACCTAGCTCTTGCAGCAACGCTGGATACCGCGTTTCGAAAATCAATTTCTTTGAGTCAAAGGCGTTTTTGTGGGCGATGGTGTTGTAGCAGCTTCCTCATGAAGCATTCCGAAGCCACCTGCTCCTTTTCCATTGTGTGTGTGTGTGTGTGTGTGTGTGTGTGTGTGTGTGGGCCTTGAAGCGCATTGAGGGCGGCACATGGAGGTGACCAATTGCTTGAGATGACCTCCACTGCGAAACCCGTGAGATTATGGGTATGAGGATGGCCCCCGAGTATTGACGTTGTCTGGCAAGTGTGCACAGTGGACAGGTTGGTTGCGCAGGGCGTGTTGGTACAGTGATGTTTCAAAAGTTTGGAATGCCAAGCCCACTCTACCATGCAACTCTTATCATTATGGAGAGAGATGAGAATACGGGAGGCTTACTACCTAACTGGCGGCGGTCTTAGCTTTTGGTGCAGGATAACACACCTATATATACCTGCGAAAATATTCCAAACTTATGGCCTAGTACTGTACCTTGAAGACCCTGGACTAAAATGCTTTAGGTTTCTGTTTATTCCTACTACCAAAAGAGAATACAATAAACCAATCAACACCGTCTCCAGCAGTTTGAATGGGCGGCAAATGCTGGGTATGGCAAGCTTATACTGACGTCAGCGAGAAGAACTTCGTCTCAAGTTACTAGTATGGCACCGCCCACCACAACACGGGGTGATATGGCGGCCTTGGCTTGCATTTCAGTCTTGTCAACGTGGGCGCTCGCCCGCGCGCTCCGAGACACGATGGACGGCGGCATGTGCATGGTTTGGCCAGGTTGATCGCCTCGTCACGTGGAAGGGCTAGGCACTACATTCCTGGCAGGATGGGTAGTGGCAAGTTAGCTGATGTGTTCACATAGTGGCGTTAGCGGGTTAGTGCACGATCTCGCCTTCGCACGTGTTGTTTGCTTTAACTTTCTTGCATTTATCATAGCTTACAATCCGTCGTGGTAAATCTTTGTGATTCCCGACATGCTCCTAAATAATCCCATCTGAAGACTTTTCAAACGAGATGTGGCGAACGCCATGGCTAGACGCGCGAGAGCCCAAGCTCAAACATCAATCGCATCGACCGTAACACCCTTGACCCAAGTGTACTGCATAACACGAGCGACCTCGAGGGCCGAATCATGGGACGCCAATGATCCAACCAGGTACAGACTAGCATCTAGGCCGGCAGTGACGCCACCTGTGGTGATGATGCGCATGCCACCCAGCGGCATCTGAGCACGGCGAGCGATCGACTCGCGGCGACGAGAGTCGCGCCAGGCATTGCTGCCCTTGCGAGCAATCGACTTGCGGCGAGCGTGCTGCATGTTGGGGCCTTCAGGCTCGTCGGGTATGCGGCTCTTCTTGATGATGTATCTGCTTACTGTCAGTGCAACTCTTGTCAAGCCTGGCGGTGGTTACTCACGGGTTGTCGTCGGGGTTCTCGCCCAGGTCGAAGCGAGCGTTGTTCACGACGTAACGCTCCTCCATGACGTCGGTGCGCATAGACATGTCACGCCTAGCCGCGTCCTGACAGATGGTCTCAAGGCGGACATAGTAGTCTGGGTGTGTGGTGGCAGCGAGGCCCTCGAGCATGCCCTGCTGAGCGAGGAGCAAGGAGCCAATATCAATGGCGAGCACTGTGCGCTCCTTCTCAGGGTTTTTCTCGTGGAGCTCGACGTATTTGGAGAGGAGCTGGAGGGGCTCGGCCTTTTCCTTGAGCACCTCGAAGACACCCTCGCCGCCAGGGACGATGATGACATCGAAGTCCTCAAGCTCGTCGTTGGCGTCGCTGTAGTCCATGTCGGCCTTGATGGTGAGGCCCTGGACCGAAGTCATGGCAGACGAGTTACCGACGAATTGGCATTCAAAGGCATGGCTGGCTGCGGCACCTTCAGCGGGGGGCCCATTGGCTGGCTGCAGGCTCGCGTTGACTTACACTTGTTGTTGGCATCATGGAGCGAGCGGCTCAGGACCTCAAGAGGGCCAGCCACGTCGAGGGTGTTGTAGCCAGGGAAGAGAGCGAACAGCACCTTGACCGTCTCAACGGGGCCATCAGTGCTGTCGGCGACTGCACTCATCTTGACTGGTGCAGAGGGGTGTGAATTGGGTGGAGGAGTGGAGGGGGTGGAAATGGGCAAAATGGAATGGAAACGGAGATGGAATGGGACTGGTCGTGTGATGGAAGCGAGGTTGAGAGGAAAGGAGAGGATTTGGACGGTGGGCTGCCATCACCTGAGGGGTCTTACGATCGTCTCGTGCCCGTCGTCACGCTGTATTGGAGAGAGCTCGCCTGCACCCCGCACTTCGGACAGGCCCACTGGAGGCCCGTGACGGGCGGGGTGGAATGCATGGAAGCACGCTAAGCTCCGATCCTGGCCCTAAGCAACTGGCGCGAGTGCCTGTGCCTGACTACCTACACACGAAGAATGCTCTGTTCGTGCTGCGGTTACATGTGGAGGTTTGGTGTCTAGTGTTTTGGACGGGCCTCGAGGGATGCACGAATGCGGTCGGATGAAGAGGACGAGGTGCAGTTGCACGACACTGCGCTGCAGCTCTTTCGTCCTTAGCCTGCGACGAGCGGCATCTCCTCATATGTCCAATCGCCTACCAGAACGGGGCGGAGACCCTGGAACTACCATACCAACACACAGCACAGCAACAGGCCAGCTTGGCTAGCAGATGGGCGCGCCCGGAAGGATGACGGTACGCACGGACCACAACACGTCCCTGGCCTGGAGAGCGAAAGCGACAGCTCGACCAGTTCAGATGCCACTGCAACGCCAACAATACCCATGGCGCCCCCAACCAGTGCTGCTCCTCCTCCTGCCGCTCCACCCCCAAAACTCCCGCCCCCAGAGTCTTCCGAAAGCATATGGCTGCGCCGGCTCGCCATCGTCTCCTTCTGGGCAGTCGTAGGCTGCCTGGGCCTGCCAATATGGCTGAAGACGACAGCCATCTACCGAGCAGAGCTGCCGCTGCATGATATGACTGATTGGGCAGAGGGCAAAGTATGTCCATGCTGCCAACACTCGCAACAAAGCTAACGCGCGCAGGTATGCGCGCCCGTCTTTCCCCTGCGCGTCGCCATCGAGGCTCCCATTCCTTCTTCCGAGGCCCAGCAGCTCATTCGGATAACACAGCACACCCTCGACAAGCTCAATGAATTCCCCGCCCACCAGCTGCAATTGCTGCTCGCCGACTCTCCTTTGCTCGCAAACGCCTCGCAGCAAGTGGTCAGCGATGGAGCCGCCATAAGCAGCACCCGTGACGACATTGCTTTGAGGGTCCGTCTGATACCGGTCGAGACGGGCGCGACGCCTCGAGCATATTTGCAGCCGTACTTGCCCACACTAGACATATACTACTCGGCAGAGCAAGCGTCTGCACAGTCCTTGATAGACTCGCCACTTGTCGGATTCGTAGCACAAGAACTTCACACCCTGTTCTCGGAAGAGCAAGCACAGCTAGCCTATCTCATATCAAGCGCTCCAAGCACCGACACGAGTAAACTTCCGCCCCTCACTTCCGAGCAGTTCACAGAGCTCCAACGCCAGTCAACAAGAGCCCTCAAATACGCGCCCACATACCACCTTACATTCTCCGTCTTTAGCCCGGCACATGCTCCATCGGCGTGGGATATCGAAGCTGCCCTGAGAATCTATCTGAATCCCCTGCTTGAGTCCTTTTCAGCTATCAGCAACTTTACAATCGACACCCAGGTTCAGTTATATGCTGGATTCTCGCCTTTAGTAAGCCAACCAGAATTCGACAATGACCTCAAGGCCTGGACACTTCGCAAGGAGGATCTAAGCGGATTCATCAATGCTGCTGAGTGGCCTCTTAGCCCTAGTATCGGCGAAGGTCCAACCGTTAATTTCATTCTCTACGTACCAGACCAAAATCAATCGCCACTCCTTATCAAGGAGAACGCTGGAAATAGCTGGCTGGTTCCTCAGTGGGGTGGGGTACACATCTTGAACCTCCAAGGCGAAGTTCCAGAGCGTCTGACGGCAGACGCGCTCGCTCCGGCTATGCACAGCTTCTCAAACCAATTGATCTCGTTGCTTGGGCTGCCGCAAACCCCAGCCTCATTACCACTTCGAATCTCCACTCTCGAACGTGCCCGGGCCGCGTCACTCATTATCTCGACTTCCTCCACCTTGGGCGCTCTGGCCCAAGTTTATCAGAAGCTCCAATCAATCCCAGTCCCTGACAGTGTCGCTCAGTCTGCTACTTTGGCAATCACACATCTTCAACAGGCGTGCGACCACCTGCGTGGAGGCAATTTCCAGACCGCTCTAGAGAATGCTCGCACCGCGCAAAGTGAAGCTGAAAAGGCCTTCTTTGAGCGATCCATGGTTGGCCAAGTTTACTTCCCAGATGAACACAAAGTCGCCGTGTATCTGCCGCTACTGGGGCCAGTCGCTGTTCCTCTTATTATGGCAGCATTGAAGGAGCTGAAAACCGCAATGAAACGAGGTTGAAGGATCTGCTCAAAATTCTATTCATGCAGAACTTGATGATAACGGCACCATCGAGTGTGCAAGCTAAACTAAATTGAGTGAGACCAGCCGTCTTATCGGCGTCGCTCACGTCAGCCATGATGTGGGTATCTGTCACTTGGTATACTGAATGTAGGTGTAGACATGTCAAAACTGAGTACTAGCGCAGCAAAATATGACGAAAGCGACCCACCGCGGGGCGTACGCTGCCTATAATAGGCCAATATGCGGCTTGTATTGCAGGCCCAAGCAAGATAGCTGTATGCAGAAGACTATTGATTCAATTACATTGCTCGACGCCTTATCCGACTCGTTCCTGCTCTGCTTACTCTAAATGTCGTTCCACCTCGCCAAGCCCAGCTAGACTTTTGGCAAATGAGTGCAGTAAGCAGTTGAGTAACCTAGGCAAAATCTAACTATGCAAATCCCCTAAAGGGTATAGTTACAATCCGAATGGCTGAAGAAATATCGTGCGACTATAAGTAACGGGGTATCCCTGGAAGTCTGACTTACTCTATAGGCTTATAACCTCGAACTTTGGGTACTATAACACCTATTGCACAATGCCCCTATCATCTCAAGGTGTACAAGATGTTAAGCAAGTGCTCGATGGCTACGTTCAAGACGGCTCAGGCCCCGGGCTCGTCTTTACAGCCGTGGACAAATCAGGCCAAATCCTCGTGGAGCACGCAACAGGCACAATCGGCGTAGGCGCTGAGGAGTCAATGGACAAGGACTCTACTCTACTTTGGATGGCATCATGCACAAAACTCGTAACAGCCATTGCAATCCTCCAACTCGTCGAGCAAAGCAAAATTCCCCTCGACGACGCTGCCTTTGTCAAGAAAATCGCACCTGAAATCCAAGAAAAGAAAGTCTTTGCCGATGGCATCACACCTGCAGATCAAGAAAAAGACGTCACAGTCAGGATGCTATTATCGCACACGGCAGGTTTCGCCTACGCTTTCCTTGACCCACGTATCCAATTTCCCGGCAGTCTTGAGGGCGAAACCGGTGACAAAAACGATATTTTAAATGGTCGCATGGTCAACCAGCCTGGTTCTAAGCTAGAGTACGGCACAAACATGGACTGGGTAGGCATCATTCTTGAACGCCTAACCGGCCAAACGCTGGGAGAGTATTTTGCCCAACACATCTTCACGCCACTTGGTATCCCGGCTTCGAGCGCGACATTCTTCCCGCCAGAAGAGTCACACAGGTATATCGCGCATCTGCAGACACGCGATGCGGAAGGCGGTGTCTCGCATCGCGAGCATTTGTTCAAGGCTGCACTTTTGCAGCAAACGAAGGAGCAACAAGATGCATTCTTTCAATCTGGTGGTGCGGGCTTGTTTGCCACGACAAAGGCATTTGCCAAGATTTTGGCAGCAATTGTAAACGGCGGAACATGTGCGGTGACAGGAAAGACGATTTTGAAAAAGGAGAGTGTAGATGCGTTGTGGGAGAATCAGATTCCGGGACAGTATGTTGAATCCGTCTTTGTTGGTTAGTGACCAGCATATGGAATGTTTACTAACACGTTTGCAGTCCAGACTTCGCACGCAACTCTCTCACGCCCGCCAATCCCTCGCTTATCAACAGCGTCCCAGACATGTACCCCCAACCTGGTAATCCGCCTCAAGGCTGGGCTTTCGGCGGCTTCCTTACCATTGAGCCTGGTGCCACGGGTCGTGCCGCTCGTACCCTGTGGTGGATGGGCCTGGCAAATTGTTTCTGGTGGATGGATAGGGAGAAGGGTGTAGCGGGCATCATTGGGGCCCAGGTAAGTCTTTATTCTTTCCGTGTTTGGATTGGCGGTTGGCTAATGAGGGCTTTGTACAGATTTTGCCGGCGATGGATCAGAAGGTCATTTCAGTGTGGAATATGGTTGAGAAGACGCTTTATGATCATCTTGAGTAAGAAAATACAGCGCGATTGAGCGTGTATCTGGTAAGTTTAGAAGTTGGCGCGTGGTTGAAGGCTTTTATATGCCTTTTAAGGATCCTTCGATAGATGCAATGGAGCTAATTGAAATCGAGTTGTCGGGTGCTGTAGCTCGACTTCTCGGATTTTGATGCCGGGAATCTTCAGGGTGCACTGTGGAATCTTGAGAGATCACAGCCATGCCTTTGAGCTTTTCATTGTGTGGAATTGGACACGAGAAATCGAGTGCAAGATTGGCATGCTGATGACACGTGCTACACGTGGAGTAGCTTATAAACAAACTCAAGGATGAATGCTCCGTGCAACCTATTGCTACAACAACACTTCGAATTGAGCATTGGGTACAAATGACTCGTGCAGACTCCTCAATTACCCCGCAAGTGCCAGCCTGTAACAGTGCCCCACGTGTCGTTCATCCTAGTATTGAAGGATCGGATAAGGATAGTTAATGCAAACCTAGTCCAAGATTTGCGCTCATGCGTTGCGGTAGTTGTTGAACCTTCCCGTTTTGCTTCATCTTGCTCAGAATCTCCCAACTTCCAAGGCAGCTTTCCCCGTTCTCTCCTAATTTCTCGCCATGCATAAATCTCGAATACTCTTAACACTACATGTGCGAAACGTTTGTACTCTTTTGAAAAGGTTTAGATAACTATATTGTGTACATCCTAAGACGAAACTCAGAGCGCACTATGAATATCCCACATCTACGCAAAACAAAGACTTCGAGTCAACTCATTGTCCATGGCGAACCTTTTCTCATGCTTAGCGCTGAGCTGCATAACTCGACGCTCAGCTCTGCGAAATATATGGCTGATGACAAGATCTGGCAAAACATGAAAGCGATGCACATCAACACACTCCTCGGATCTGTATCTTGGGAGCAGATTGAGCCTGTTGAAGACCAGTTCGATTTCTCCAACCTCGACGCGATCATCTTATCAGCGCGAGAGCATGGTATGAAACTTATCCTGCTATGGTTTGGTAGTTTCAAGAATGCATTATCGACATATGTCCCTGCATGGGTCAAGAGGGATGTGAAACGGTTCCCTCGAGTGCATACAATGGAAGCCGGAGGAAAGAGGAAGACGATAGAGCTGCTGAGCCCCTTCTGCGAAGAAGCGTGGAAGGCCGATTCTAAAGCTTTTGCTAGATTGATGGCACATTTAAAAGATTTTGACGAACAGCACAGTACCGTGCTCATGGTGCAAGTCGAGAATGAAACCGGACTGCTGGGTGACTCAAGAGACCGATCAAAGAATGCAAATGAAAAGTTTGCAGAGCCGGTACCCAAACAGCTAGTCGAATACTTGAAATCGAAAGAGCCACAACTACATCCCGAGTTCCTAAAACGACATCCAAAATTTAGCTCGGCGACGGCAGGCGAAGCAACATGGATGGATATGTTTGGCGTTGAGGACTCTATCAATGCAGATGAGATGTTCATGGCAGATGTCTTCTCACGCTACATCCAGCATGTCGCCTCAGCAGGAAAAGCCGAGTATCCCATTCCTTTATATGCAAATGTATGGCTCAATTTTGACGACCCCAGCGTCCTCGACCTTGTCGGCATACCAGTGGTTGTGGGAGGTGGTGACAAAGCAGGCATTTATCCGTCCGGTGGCCCATGTCCACATACAATGGACTTCTACACCTTCAACGCACCAAGCCTCGACTTTCTGGCTCCAGACTTATACTTGCATGACTATGAAACTACGTGCCAAAATTATAGGCATGGCGGTCAGCCGCTTTTCATTCCAGAGCAAAAACGAGACGACAAAGGTGCAAGACGTATCTGGGTAGCTTACGGCAACTACCTATCTCTGGGTTGCTCCCCGTTCGGCATCGACTCACTTTTAGCTTCCGAAAGCCCTTTCACAAAACACTATGCCCTGATATACTCTGTGAGAAAGCATATTCTGGAGGCCCAAGCGAATCGACCGGAAGATATGATTGGTTTCTTCTTTGATGACTTCGTTGATGGTCTGAAAACCAAAGAAAAGTCATGGACCAAGAAGATGGGCGACTTCATAGTGACTATCGATCGAGCATTTGTCTTCGGGAAGCCTGGGCCTGGGGCAGGCATCGTCATACATCAAGGAGACGGAAAGTTCTTGTGTATAGGCTGGGGCTTCAATGTTTCGTTCAAGAGTTCCAGCTCTACATCGACGTTCACGGGTATACTCCACGCGGAGGAAAAGGAAGTAGATCCAGAGACTTGCACCCTGACTACGAACAAGCTTCTAGGGGGCGATGAAACGAGGAGTGGTCAATTCCTGATCATGCCTAATGAAGATCCTGACTACGGAGGCTTTCCAATCGCTGTCACGATTCCTGCTAGAACATGCATTGCCGAGTGTTGGGCGTACAGTATCGAAGAAGAAGAATCTGATTTCTAACTTGAAATTCGTATAACGATAGTTAGAATCTGAATGTTCAGCAGAGCGACTGGTCCAATATAAGGCGGTTTCGGAACTTCCGTAGCAGTGGCGCGTCTAGGTTTGCGTAATTACCATATTCAAACTGTATCATTCGCTGTTACTCGTTTCGGAGCCAATGGGTGGGAGTGTCGCACTATCTAATCAGCTTTATGGATGGTTCACTAGCGCCTTGTCGAAGCGGGGCAGTATGTGCTGGACCCTCTGGATGTAAGACCATGCCGGGCGTGACGTGATAAAACCATTACTGACCCCACGGCGCTCCTGCCTTTCTTGCAAATCCGCTTTTGCTTCATCTAATGATTCAGAATGAACTCTAATCGACTCCAGTGGGCGGCGATAACTGGAGTAGGAGCTCTTGGGCTTGGACTCCTTGCGTACGACCTCCGAAAAAGCGAAGCCTATGCCACAGAGGAGGCCAATGTAGAACTAAAGATCGAAGAGGTCAGCATCAATAATCATCAAGACGTAAGTTCGATCGTTACTCATCGCTCCGTAGCTATGGCACTATCCTATCAAAGGCCTCAGTGGCATACGAATGGAATCCGGAATAATCGGCCCGCATGGCTTTGAAGATGACCGGACCTTTTGCCTACAGCAGATTTATCGCGACCCAGAAACCAAAGAGATGACAAAGTATGAGACGATGTATAGTGGTTTTCATTCGCAATTGATCCTGTTCAAACAGGTCATTGAAGTGGTGGGCGGTACGAAGATGATAACGGTGACAAGAGCTAGCCCGGAGAATCCAGATCCAAAACAGCTCACTTGGACGAACTCTGAACACCAGATTCGGTTTCCTCTTCGACCAAATGTCAGAACATTGCAAAAATTGCACCTAGATATGGATATCAGCCCGACTGATGCTTATCACATGGGTGAAGAAATCTCAAACTGGTTCAGCAAATATCTCGGCTTTGAGGCACGATTGGTGTACATTGGGGACGGTTCGCGCATTGTGCTGGGTTCTGGGCCGCCGAATAGTACGATGGCAATGGCAAAGCGCTGGCCGTATATCGCACCCTTTCGCAAGCTTCTTCCAGCCTTCTTAGTTCCCAGACCTGAGAGCATTACATTCCAAGACATTGGCCATTACCTAGTGGTCACTAAGGAATCGAATGATGAAGTAAGCTCACGCTTGAAGGGTGCAGAGATGGATATTACCAAGTTTCGGCCGAACATCATCGTTTCTGGTAGCCCAGCACCCTATGACGAAGACTACTGGGCGGAATTCATCTTGCCGGGCAACATCAAGATGCAGTTTGGAGGCACGTGCTGGAGATGCCAAGCTATCACAGTTGACTATAAAACTGGAAAAAAGGCAGAGGGTGAAGAAGGTTTAGTATGGAAGAAGCTGGCAGTAGATCGAAAAGTCGACAAAGGATGGAAATATGGACCAGTATTTGGAAAGTATTCGTACACGGCACCTCGGGATTATGGAAAGGAGATTCATGCGGGCGATAAGGTACGCCTGACAAAGCGAGTCAAGGAACGCCCCGTATTTGGTGAGATGAACTCGTCCTTTGAAGTAATATATGCGCATCACTAACTGTTGCGCAGATTGGCCTTTGCCGCAAAGTGTTATCGATGCGTTTAAATGACGCATCATATGTTTTGTTTAGCGCGTGGAACAAGGTACCTAGACTTTCTAACTGATTGCCGAATTCCCATGCTACGCAAGTGAATGTGATATGAATGTAGGTACGGCCTGGACCCTGGGCATTTGCCATCTCTTCAATTGTAGGCAGGTGATTTGATAGAGGGCAAAATCATTGATTTCGTAGAAATCCTTTGAAGTCAGCGACTAATGAAAACGCTAAAGTCGCGAGATCTCCACCCGACGGCGAACGACACTCAACAGGTTCAATTTATTGCGATGCGTGATTCGAATGATGAGGTCAACTGGCCGGCTTAGAGTGATATTGTGATGTTCATTGTCTACGTAATCTGGTCATGTATTTCCCATAAGATCAGATATCCCCATCGAAGTCTCATATCATCATCTCCTTTGCTTTTTCAAGATCTCCCAAGATGTCAAAGTCCCATATCCAACCCACCCTACTAACCGCGTTTCGCTCTAAAGCCTCAAGGTCATCTCCCGTATCCGACTCGAACTCCCATAACATTCCCGCTTCTCTACTTGTCTCTACCAGTTTTTGACTGCGTGGCTTTCTCACGGCTTCATATGCATGGAATGCCTTCTCAAAATCATGGTGTGATGCACAAGACGAGAGTAACTGACTAAGAATAAAGACATCTTCAATGCACATACCCGCGCCAGCGCCTTGGTGTGGAGTCGTCGCATGAGCGGCGTCGCCGACTAGGCATATGAGCGGGCTACTACCAAAGTAAGTTCGTGCTGGGGGGTGGTTAAATAGTGCCCAGATATCCGGGGACTTCAAGTTTGCAATAAGGGCGCGAATAGTCGGGCTCCAGTGTTTGTAGTCCTCAAGCATGTCGTCCCGCGACGTCTGAACGACCCAGCTTGTGTGGCCCCAAATGGGTTTCGAAGAGAATGCTACAACTAAGAAAGATTAGTTGTTGTTGTATGGTTCGAAGAGGAGCGACGTAAGTACCATTCAAAATCGACCCGTTTGCAACAGGAAATGTAAGCACATGTCCATGATAACCTAGGTATAACTGTGGCGTCCTAGCCTCATCGTCGCCCATAATTCTTACTGCCTCATCCATTGAAATCAATCCTCGGTATGCATACTTTCCTGAAAATACAGCAGCTACTTGATCAGAGTCGCCTAGTACAAGCGAGCGCGTGCGAGATTTTATTCCATCACAGCCCAGCACAACACTATGCTGCGCTGTCGAGCCATCGGCGAAGTGTACAATGGCGTCCCCTTTTGAAGAGTATTAATCGCATATTCAAGACGTATGCGTGTGGATGCGGGAACAAACAAACCTGAGCCGTCTTTTGCTTCTGTCACGTTGACCAGCTTCTTCCGAAACTGCGCCACACCATCTGGAATCAATTTCACCAGTTCGTCCAAGAAATGCGCGCGATGGACACCGCCCCTCGGCCCTCTACGTGATGGCATGACGAAAAGCTCTTCGCCCAACCGTACTTTGGTTTTATCCTCGCGATTCTCAAACACCACGGCGTCTTCTTCATCTCCGATAATTTTTCTCGCGTCCCCAACCCGCGCCGTAAACCATCGCGGCGGCTCTGTAATGCTGTTGTTGCCTTTGCTGCATTTTTCAAAAGCAGCGGCAATGCGTGGGTCGATTAAATTCATGGTGCGCACCACGGCAGGCTCAAATCCTACTCCTGCCCCAATTTCGCCAAACGCGGGGGCAGACTCGTAAAGAGTTATGGAGAGGGTAGGGGCGTGTTTGAGCAGCGCAATCGTTAGAGTAACCCCAGCGATTCCACCGCCAATTATGGCGACCGAGCTTGATTGCGCATGAGCTGATGAGGCGGTCATGTTGGTGGTAAACTGGTGCCACCCGATAGCTTGAGTGGGTAGGGAAGAAAGAAGTCACAGCTTCAAAAGGTATCCATGTAAGCGCAACCTAGACTTCATTCTTCACGTGAGAGGAGGCACGGCCTATTTGCTAGCTGAATAGTGGTCCTAATTTTATATACTAAATCATCCATGTGGGTAGCCTTGTCCTAAATGCTGCTAATGCACTTTCTCGGATCAGCAGACGGTCATACGATACAGTCAAGTGTTTTATTTGCGATGAAGCTCCTCAGCATTTGCCAACTATCCAGGAGAATGACTCTCAAAAACTAAGCTTCTACAGAATATTGTTTCATGATTTGCTTTCGCTATCATTTAAATTATTTCATTAATTTTTGTTTCTAATTCGTTGCTTTTGGGTATAATCGTAAAAAAAACTTTTAGCTGCTGACGACCTTGACATCCGTCGTCACCGTGATGCCTTGCAAAACAAGATCCTCACTTCCACTTGTGCTTTCAGATCTACTCCGGCTTGTTGTAACACGCACTTCTGTCTTGTTGCCCTTGATAATTCTTTCCTGGCTTTCATTTGGACTGACGGAGCCATATGGGTTCGAAGCACTCTTCCCTCCATTTTTCAGGTCGCCAAGCGGGTAGGTGCTTCTCGTGTCTATGTCGTTCCGCAGTCGCGGCGAGGTTAAGCCAGGTGCGCTTGCTCTTCCACTACCATAGTGTTGATATGGCCCCGTCGATGCTTGTGTTCTTCGCCACTTCTTTGGCCACAATGAACTAATGCTTTTGCGTAAACTGATCAAGCAAGCGCAAATCACACCTGTAGCGGCTTCGATAAAACTCCAAAGGTTGGTAGGCGCAGATTCGTATGATGGGTCTTTGGTTTTGAGAGTCAATGGGAGTGTCGCCATACGCAATGCTGTCGTAAGGCAGATGAAAAATCCCATCGAGAAAAGCACGACCAGTCCGATCTTGCTGCCCATCGACATATTGAGGCGAAGGATGACAGGTATAGGGAGAATAAAGATGGCGATATCCGTTACGAGATTGAGAACAGCATTAGACCAACTAAACATCCGATTAGCCTTGAGGTCCTTCGTAATTGGTTGTGTGGACTCCAATAGGACAACCAAGATTTTAGAATCCGACTTACCGATGCCAGGCAAAATTGATACACGTGCCAGGAATACTGCGGTCGTACACACGTGGTAAAGGGTTGCACTGAAAAATGCACACAAATAGATATCCAATAGTCCAGCCAACTGAGATCACTCCCAAAACTATGCACGCTTGACGGAAACGTGGTAGGGGGAAAACGCGGTAAAACAGGGCTAAGAAAGCCATCTTATTGAAGCCATTTGTGAGTGTGTAAAATGACATCGACAACCAGAAGTACTGTTAACACAGGTTAGTAAGGCGCATGACTTTTCGTCACTGAATTGAACTGTACTCACTTTCATAGCATGGTTAAAATTGCCTCCAGTCTTTTTGATGTCGGCAAAGCGCTGTCCAAATCCATACATTGTGGATTGGTAAATGCAGAATGCTAGAAGGATAAGACATACCTATTGTTGTTAGTAGTTTTCACTGACGTATTGAGTTGTGTATCTTACATCTGCTGTTATCACGAAGGCGTCTTCCAGGCCCAGCCATCCTCTGTTCCTAATTGTTGCCGTTATCCTGAAGAAGAGCAGGAATGTAGCAATTGCAGTAAGTGTGATGGTGATCCAGCGAATGTCCCTTTGTTCTTCGGGATATGCTTTGAAGATCATGATTGCTGATCTGTAAGAGCTTTGTAAAGTCGATCCGGCAGGCAAACCGAACTAGGTGGGATCAAATAGGTAGAGATCAGAAGGACACTCAAAACTAGCAGGGAAAAGGAGCAGGCTCAAAAGCGAACAGTCGTGCATGGTACAGTGGAAGTATTAGGCCGACGTAAATCACCGTGGATGTGGGTACTGGTAGTCGTCCCACGATTCCTACAGGAACATGGTTCTGCGTTAGCTTTCTGGTCATATATGCAAGGACGCAACTTAGTTGTGGTCTAAAAACCAATCTCTCACGATCGTTCCAGAACACTTTTAGAACCTCCCAACCACATAATATCAGGCTCACATGCTGATGGTGACGGTTCACGGGTACATCCAACAATGATCTGAAATGCCTTGGCAGAGCTCTCAATCAAATTCAATTGCAAGGGCATATCTCTTGCATTAGGATTTGTGCCCGCCCATTCAAGCACACTGGAAGGTGTTCCAGGAACGGGTTGTACTAGCGATGTATTTCCTCGTGTTGGCCAGAGCCACGCGAGAGCTTGAAATGGCGGCACAGCCGTTCGGTAAACTTGCGTATTGGTTTCTTAGCCGCATGTCAAGGACGGGCTACTTGATACCAGGACAGCGTCATAATAAATCGGAATTGGCTCACACGCATCTCTAACATGGGGGATTTAGCACCTTGTTACGACCCGACCTGGATAGTGAGCAGACTCACTGTGATTGGTGGCTAAATGCATCCGACTTTTATGATAACGATATAGTTATTGCGCATTGACCACTAATCCCACTTTTACCGTAATTACTGTTTTGTTGGTAGCAAACTGCACCCAGGTATTGTGTTCTGTATTATTCTTTCACAAGTGCGCACAGTACGTCTCCTTGGCTACATACTGCTCTTCTTTTTTTTTTGCACGCTCGTGTCAGTAGTTACTCATGTCATATTGGTGGTGCGGCGGACGCCCTGCAACACCTCTGGCATAATTCGGACCGATATTGCAAAGATCAAACGGGTCGTTTATGTATCCAGCCTAGCATCGGAGGATGGCAGACGGACCATGGCAAACGGGAAAGCCACGGCCGCTGCCGAAGGATCTGAGGGGTCGCTAATATTACAAGCGAAAGTGACTTGGGCGGACTAGAAGCTGCAACAAATATCTCTTACTAATGATCGGGTTGTTGCACAAATGTGTCTAGCCGAACAGGTACCATTTTGACTCGAACACGAACCCCCAAGACGCAAACCCGAGAATCTGGTTCTGCCTAGCGCATGAATGAAGATTGACACACTAAATCCTACGGAATCTTGTTCCCGCGCGCATACTCGGACCTACCACGGTCAATCGTCCTCCAGCTCCCTGTTGAGATACGACTAAGGCAAATCGTATCGTAGCCGACCTGTCCAGTAAGAAATTTGCATCATGGAAGAAACGTGGCGTCCGATCAACTGAAGGTCCATGTCTACTCGATATCATGCCATACTCAGGCATCTATGCAGCTTCTAGACCACAAATCTCATTTGCCTTATACTGATTTGGTTCAACGATTTCGGCTTTCTCTTTCAAGTGCCGCATACTCCACCTACTCCTAGTAGATTATGTAGGTGTCGGCCTCCCTTGTCATTTCTGCACTCCTTCCACATTGTCACACGTACTTCCTATGTTGCGAGGTACAGGGAGCCAGGAACTTTTTTTGAACTTTGTCGACCTTTCCTACCTTCAACATGGCCGATACAGCATCTATGAAAGGCGCCGCTGCCAAAGAGGCAGCAATCTCGACACCGTCATCGACGCTCGAGACCCCAATTGACCGCGCTGCCGAAAAGCGTCTACTTCGAAAGCTTGATTTCAGGATTTTGCCAGTACTATGGATCTTATATCTGGTCAACTTCATTGATCGGTACTTGATCGTCAGGCATATTGTATTGTTCGACGGCTGACATGTTCTCAGTGCGAATATCGGAAATGCGAAGATTCAAGGCATGGAGAAAGAGCTCCATCTTGTTGGCCAACGTTTCAATATCTGCGTCTGGGTGTTCAACTTGGGCTATCTTGTCGCTGGTATCCCGTTACAGATTGTGTTCAAGAAATATGGGCCTAAGAGTCTTTGTGTGATGATGTTTTGTTGGGGAATAACAGTTATTGGATGCGGTCTTGTGAAGCAATGGGAGCAACTTGTTATCTGCCGTCTTCTTGAAGGAATCGCCGAATCTGCGTACATCGCTGGCGCTGCCTACCTGATTGGATCTTACTATACTAAGACCGAGTACTTGACCCGTTATGTATTCTTCCTCACCGCGGGTATTATCGCCGGTGCTATTAACGGTTTTATTTCATCGCTTCTTGCGAAGATGGATGGTACTGCTGGCTATGGTGCCTGGAGATGGTAAGTTGCCTTGCAAACTTTGAAGATTTGATTTCTGACCGGGTATCAAGGATCTTCATCATCGAGGGATGTATCACGATTTTCGTCAGTTTAGCGTGTTGGCCAGTAGTTCCTCCTTTTCCAGAGAACTGTGAATTCCTATCGCCCGAGGACAAAGCTCTTATGCTCCGACGCGTTAGGGAAGATGGCGGCCACAATGCTGATGAAGAGATCACCCTCAAGATGGCGCTACACTACCTTAAGGACTGGAAAATCTGGGCTGGGTAATTAAAACCTGCTCCACATTCTAAGCATAGCTGACTTTACCTCTAGCGTCGTAATGAACCTGGGTGTTACGGAAAATGCGAACTCTCTTGCGAACTTCCAGCCGACGATTTTGAAAGGCCTCGGATATACTGCTACGCAAGCACAGGTCCATACTATTCCTGTGTACCTTGTCGGCGCTGTCTTCTCGGTCATTTTCGCCTATACAAGTGAATACTTGCAACGCCGCTACTTCTTCTACCTCCTCGGCTGGGCGGTTCTTGCCTCAGGTCTTATCGTTGAGATTGTTTATCCACCAAATCCGAAGGTACGATATATGGGCATGTTCTTTATCGCGTGTGGCTGCTACCTTGCGATGCCAATCTCAATTATTTGGGTTTCCATCAATGCGGGAAGCGGCAATAAGCGCGCGATATCGCTGGCGGCTATTATCAATTTCGGCACTGCCGGCGCTTTCGTCAGCTCTAACGTTTTCCTTTTCAAGGAAGCACCTAAATTCCATACTGGTTTCAGTACTGGGCTGGGTTTGGCCTGTATGGGAGCTTTGGCCGCTACTATCCTTTGGTTTGGGTGCAAGCATGAGAACAAGAAGCGAGACCAAAAGAGCAGCGAACTGCCAATTACCTCAGGTATTGAGGAGAGATCGGAGGCACTTGGTGACAAGCATCCTGACTTTCGTTATGCGCTGTAAAAAGTGATCAAATCGTATATATAATAGCAACATCCTGATGTTTTTAAAATATAGATTATAAACCCCTTGTTCAATGATTTCGGTTTGATCAGTCATTCATCTTACCTCACAACTTAACATGCCCCACGGCCCTCATAACCAATGTCCACTGAACGCAAAATGTGCTTTCGGGAGTAGATTGATCTAGGATACCTTTCATCGTAGAAAGCAAAATTTTAGGGTCCAAAACACAGGCATAAAAACAACATATTGCAGCTTGCAAGAGTTCTTTTCATTTAAAAGTACGTGATTAAAGATTAGATATCTCAACTTTCTGAGCCCTGACATGAGGTCCGATTAAGCGTTGATATGCTAGACAAGGTGAGAGAAAGCGACAGGGTTCGGGGTAAGTGAACTGCTGACGTCATGCGTGCCAAACACATACCACACTGCAACTGGCATTCGTTTCCCCTTATCCAGGACATTGCACAAACAAAGAATAAATATCACGATGAAGCTTGATTCAGCTGTTATTAAGCATCTCGGCCTTGAGGCCGCGACAATAACTGTCACATCTACTGGTGGAGGCGGATGTAGCTCCGCATCAACCGCCAAAATCGTTGCAAAGTTTCCAGATAACAACGAGAAGGTATTTTTTATGAAATCGGGGAGCGGAACAGAAGCTAGGGTTATGTTTGAAGGTATGCGCCGCCTAAAATAATATTGCAACTCCTAATCAATCACCTTACAATACCGAAAGGTGAAGACGCCTCTCTGAAGGCCATCCACAATGTCGTCCCTTCACTGATTCCGCAATCGTTCGGGTGTGGTCAATTCCAGTCACAGCCAAGTACTTCATTTCTGGTTACAGAATTCCTGAATCTCACTTCTGGATCCAAGCCGTCCAAGCGATCTCTAGCCGCCAAACTTGCTAAACTACACACTACACCAGCACCCGTGCCCGAGGGTTATGACACGCCCATGTTTGGGTTTCCTGTCACCACTTGCTGTGGCGATACACCACAGGACAATAGCTACAGCGAGAGCTGGGCAAATTTCTATGCAGAGAACAGGCTGCGATTTATACTCAAGCAGGCAGAGAGGTCAAACGGCAGAGACAAAGAACTGCATAATGTTGTAGAAGCTACAGCCTCAACAGTGGTACCACGGCTCATTGGGGACGACCATCTGAATAACGGTGAAGGCGTCACGCCTGTAGTTGTGCATGGTGACTTGTGGAGCGGAAATGCAAGCGTGGGCATCATCGGCAACGACAAAGGCGAGCCTGAGGACGTAATCTACGATTCATCTGCATGCTATGCACACAGCGAATTCGAACTAGGGATTATGAAGATGTTCGGTGGTTTTGGCGGGAACTTTCTGAAAGAGTATCATGAGTTATGTCCAAAGACGGAGCCGGCCGACGAGTATGAGGATCGTGTAAAGCTGTACGAACTATACCACTACTTGAACCACTACGTGCTTTTCGGTGGTAGTTACAAAGATGGGGCGATGAGTATCATGAAGGCCTTGGTAAGCAAGTATGGGAAGGGCACATGACTTTGTGCAAGAATGGTATTGAAGATCAAGTATATATAATCGAAAGATAAAATGTTCTATCGAGGAATCCAGCGTGATTCATATGCATATCCTACCACTAATCTCCTTATGCAAGGCCAGCAGCTTGAATTGCGAATGAAGCAGCCGCCTCAGCGGAACTTCCATAGCTGATGTGACCTCCAGTTGCACCTCCATCACCTCCACCTCCACAAATATTGTCAGAAGTGCCGCAGAATTGCTTAGTCTTGTCGGCAGAGAGGTCTCCAACTTTCTGACGCTTCAGTGGATCACCGAAGAGAACTGCTCCAGCAACCTTAGAAGCAGAAAGGCCATTGGTGAAAGCGTTGTGGACGACCATTCCACCTTGGCTATAACCAGAAACGATGACTTTGGTACTCGGGCATTGAGATAGTGCTGTGGCGACGAGTTCGGCCATTTTCTTGCCACCGTCTGCGCCCATGTTTGCATTGCCCTAGTATTTTAGTCAGTAATGTGTTATAATGTAAATTTAATCGAGACCACTTACGCCAGCAGAAGCAGGGTAATCAACACCCTGGACAGTGACACGGTTATTGCCAAGTTTAGAGCGTAGTGCCTTGAACATAGGTGGTCCCGAGACTATGCCAACATTGCCTGGCTCCCCGGTTCCTCGGGCGAAGATGACTGTCATGTCAGTGCAACAGTTCTTGTCTGTAACACCATTCTCACTACTGCTTCCAGCAGCCTGAGGGGTACAATTGGAACCAACACTACCACCTCCTCCCGTCGGTCCAGTGTTTGTCGGGGTGGGAAGTGTGTCGGTTTTCGTGGGAGTCGCAGATGCTGCGGCATCTGTAGATGCGGCAGATCCACCGCCAAGTCCAGAACCAAGTCTACTTCCCCCTCCGCTGATCAAACTACCCCAATCAAATCCTTTTCCGGTGCTGGCTTCACCCTTGGCTTTTGGAAGGTCGGGAAGCTTACCACCACCACCTCCAAGCAAGCTGCCCAAATCGAAGCCGGATCCCAAACCACTTCCCCCTGTTGGAAGCGGAAGCGAAGGCTTATCCCCCCCACTTGGGAGTCCACCAGGAAGTCCACTACCAAGGCCTGGAAGACCAGTGGGGAGACCACCACCGAGGCCTGGGAGACCCGAAGGAAGACCGCCACCAAGACCCGAAAGGCCCGAAGGAATACTACCACCGAGACCTGGGAGACCCGAAGGGAGGCTACCACCAAGGCCTGGGAGACCTGTAGGAAGCGAGAAAGAAGGCATACTAAAATGCGGCAGACTGAACTGAGGGTGTGGCAACGCATTCCCCACACCCGCAAACGCGATAAAAGTTCCCGCAATATACTTCATCTTGCCGCCTTAATCGTAGTCTCAAAAACGTGCAAAGAAGGTAAGATAGAACAGTATCAAGTGAAAAAAAAAAGGAAGCGAAAGTAAGTGCACTGCACAACGAGAGACAAGTCAAAGTCGAAGAAGCCCGAATTCGATACCCCACAATCCCACCAGCGACTCTCCCATCCTTATACAACAACGGTATTCGCGATGCCTCGGACGATATCTATCTTATCTTACTAGCGCGCCGCCCCTAGTTTTAACTGCTATGCTATGCTCCTGTTTCGAAACGACAAGGCATTGTTTCTTTCAACCTCAAGACCTACTTTTTAATTGCACAATTAGATTACCGAGCATGGGTCAAGCATGCGAGAAATCAGCAAGCGCGTTGCTTTTTGCGCGGTCGTTGGAACGGTGCGCCGCGAGGGCTAGTGCATGGTGCGACGGGGGCATGGCATTGTTTCGGGATGGGATTCTCGAGATTAAGGGACTGGGCGCGCCTTTCTCGAGGAGAATTGGTGTAGATCTTCGGTGGGGGTGCGGGGGAGGGAGGGAGGGAATCCTGGTGGCGTTTCTTAGTTCCGAGGAGGGTTTTCGAGTCAGTTGTTTCATCTTGGGCGTGAGGTGGGTGGAAAACAAAATCTACATTTGTACCAGATATATAGGGCTGATTGGCACGCCCAATGATTGTACGCAGGGCTGTTGGCGGACCGAGGCACGTACTCCCGTTATCTGAATAAGGTTCTGAAGATCCCAAGTCGATCGCATGTAGTGCGCAAGAATCAGGAGCGATAGATTGCTTTTCTCTCTCGACTACATGTACCCGTGCCGCTTCAGTTCTCTATCTTGTATTTTAGAGAGTCATTATGCTAATTCATACATTCAATGATAATAACGTGGTTGGCAAGCGAGTTGCGCACCCAACTAACTTTGCGCACCCATCTTATCTTATTGTATAATGGCTCCACGCCGCACGCGTCAATTGCCTTCTAACGAAGCAGATATTTAGATTGCTATCTTATCTATTGAATTAAGTCAAATTACAAGTAATCGAAAGGCAGCTAAAGTCTACAATGTTGTTGAATCAACACTGCGTAACTAACGCGCTGACATAACTGTCTGACGCAATTGCCAGCCTAACTCGAAGAAGCTCAGCTAGCTAGAGGAGGGGGTAATAGTTGAGTATATTCTTAATCTAGATTCTCGTGGTTTTGCCCCAATTCTGGCTGCTGTGCGTGAGATGGCTGATAAGTTACTGGCTATCTGTAACGCGCTACTAGTTGGGTAGAAGTAGCCAGCCAACTTTGTTGAGCGTACAGACAGTCTTACGACGCATTTTAATCGCCTATAAGATAGATAGTGATCCTTATGTAAAGACCTAGCTACTATAAGTAGCTAGTTTAAGCTAGTGCAGCGTACAAGAGCTACGTACACCTACTCTAGCTACTCCAGCTCTACTAGAGGCTCCCTAGGTAGCTTGTACGCCGAGTAACGTACGTGAGCGGTGCGTACGCCGGTACAAGAGCTTGTCGCCAGCATTGATTATTGACGCAATCAATCAACTCAAAAAGGGAGCTTATAGAATGATGCTGGAAGCTAAGTTAATGCCCGATTAGATCTCTAGTCTTGAAAGAGCCAATAAGGCAGCTAGCAAGCGTAAATTACAAAAAAAGAAGCGGATTTAGAAGCAAGGAGTCTTAGCAAAGGGACAAGGAGAGGATATACTTGCTGAGAGAGAGGCTGTGCAGCGTCAAGTCAATAAACGGCGTCAAGATAGAGAGACATCAGGCCTGAGTCGCCAGGCTCGCGCGCGCTGCAAGAGGTGCAGAGAGACTGGGCACAACTCACGTACGTGTAAAAATGATGCAGTAGATACTGCTTAATTTAATATATCAATATATCTACACTACTCTACTGCGTTGTTGAGTTGTGCGCTCAAAGAGGTGCGCAAAGTTAGTTGGGTGCGCAACTCGTTTGCCAACCACGTTATCAGTAATTAAACAACCATCAAAAAAGAAGATAAGCCAACACATGTTAGACACAGCACTCACTCACTTATCTTAAAACCACCTCCTACTCTCGACCTTCTCCCACCACCTGCCTTTCTCCTCCTCTTCCCTAGGCCCAGTAAACTCAATCACTTGATTATCCGCCCCAATCCTAACATCCAAATCAAATATATCGCTTGCGGGCCTTCTAGCATCCCTAACCCCAAGACAAAAGCTCGCCCTCACCCTCACTCCTCTGGCCCTATTTTTCGCATGGGGGCTGAGATGGGGTCCGATATCGTGTGCTACGCGGTACGCAAGCGCAGAAGAGGACAAGGATGTTTTGAGGGTGACAGCCCAGCGGTTGAACGTTGGCGCGTTGCCGTATAGCGTGTGGAAGCTTGGGAAGTGCGCTGGGTCGACAGGGAGTTCTTGGCTAGGGGTGCGGGGAGGGGTGACGACGGCGAGAGCGGTTGAAAAGCGTGAGCGGCTGTCGAGCCAGTATTTGATGATTTCGGGATCACGGTAGGAATTTTCGTGCCAGGTCAGAAGCCAGAAGGACATGACGAGGACTTTGAGGTTGTCGAATTGGCGAAGGCCACTGAGGAGGGTGCCAGCGATGCGATTTTGGTGGGAGAGGATTGGACAGCCATTGTAGCCGCAGATCTTGAGCTCTTGTATGGTCGAGGCATGATGTAGGGCTATCGTTTGGAGCAATGGGGCCTGAGATGGCCACCCGTAGTCTGGCTCGAATTGGAAGTTATCTACTGGGTAAAAGCCACGCTTATATGCCTCTGAGATGCCACGGGTGTCCTCGGCTTCAAGATGGTCCATGTCATCCCAACGTGAGCCTTCGTCTAGGGCTTTCAATAAATGGCCACGAGGCCCCCATGTGTTTCCAATAGGAGACGATACGCCAATCATGACAATCTTTTTTAGCGGACACCAATGGAGGGCGCGCAGAATTTCACGCTTTTCGTCTCTTGGTAGACCACCTTCAAGCTTTATTCGTTCTATCCGCCTCATATGTGGGACAAACTCTGCGATGAACCTTCGCCGTCGAACACGCTCGCATACTTCCTGCGTAGTCTGGCCCATGTCTGTGATTGGTTCTCCATCGGTTATATACAGGGCATCGACACGAAGATCAGTCAGCATGTTAGCCAGGTGTGCGATCAGTTTCCGTGAGCGGCTTTGCACATTAATAGATGGCTTGATATGACTGTAGAACCTATCAAGGGGCCAAGCTAAGCATTGAAGTTTCTGATGAAATTCCATGAACTCAAGGAAGGTGTCTTCGAAAAGAAAGATACCAGGAGGAAGCATTGTCTGCTGCAACACGGCATTTCGAAGCTGAAATGCAATAAGATGAGGAAATCTCAGGTTAGCGAGCGTTCTTAACGTAGCACTGGAATGGTCATAAATATCAAAGTCTTTCCGACGCCAAAGGACCCAGTCAAGGTTCAAACTAGTGAGGGTTGAAGTTGAATATTCCAAAATCCAGTGCATGGGGTCCACGCGTATGAGTGGTATTCTCTCTGCCACTGGTATTGATTCGTGAGCATCGACAAAGTCTCCAATTTCTGGAAGCAGTTCCCACATGGCATCATCGAATGTCGTGGCATGGTCCATCAGGTCAGCATCTAGCAAATATCGTAGAGGCGCAGGCATTTCCTCGTCCTCGAGTTGGACAGTAGTAGGAGCCCAACCTCCTGCTCCGTTGTGCATTGGGAAGGAGGTCCCGCCGCGCGACGGTCTAAACTCCAGGAAGTCCATGTCTCTATCTCGTGGCTGGAGCAAGTCGACAGGATCCAGGCGACGTATGCGAAGCGACTCTAGCCCATTAGCATTGCCCGATGATAAAAACGGCATGGTTTCAGGCATGAGACTGCAACTTTCTAGCCACAGTTTACGAAGTGGCACGCGCCGAGGGCGATCCTGGCTCATGAAGCCTACGATCAATAGGGTTGTGAGTTTCATATGGCCGTAGATGATGCGAAGGGTATGTACGTTGACCATGTTCCGAATCGCCAGGTTGAGAAGGACATGCAGTCGCGAATCCTGGGACAAATTCCCAGCATGGAAGTGCATGCGCGGCAGCTCATGGAAGACATTGGGGAGCGGTAGGTGGCAACGATGGGTGAGAACATGGACTTTGGAGGCGAGCGTAGGGTTCCTGATACTTGTCAATGCATGACTCTTCTGGCAGGGTGATGGTCGCACGTGGCTAGCAGGAAGAGCTTCTGGATAATGGGCGTGTCGTCGTGCTCATCGCACTGGTCGGGGCCTCTGACGGCGTCGCGCGGGGCATTGGTGGGCTCGTCCGTGTAGGCAGTCCGTTGATCAACCAGGCAGACATTCTGCCACAACACATCGGTTGCATGGCGGTTGAGCGTCGTGCACACCAGCCCCACCTCCTTTAGTGACGGCGTGGGCAGGTAGCCAACAATGAGCTGCAGCAGCTCTTCGGGAAGCGACTCAAGCTGGCCGTGGCCGTCAGTAGACATATTGGGGCAAGGAGGCGCAAGTGCGGCGGGCTTACAGAGGCCATGCGAAGCTCATCCATAGTGCTGCTGTTGGTGTTGGGTGGACATGAGTCAGTGCAATAGATGCAACAAATGCAGCAAATGCAGTAGAGATTGGTTACACGAGGCTACACCAAAGCGTTTGCTGTCTTCTCCGTGATCATTATCGCCGCCGCAGGTTGTCAAAGGCAGCTGGCGACGAGGCCAGGCAGCTCGCGTGGGGCCGCTCCCCTACGCGTTCTCCGTTGGTTCCCCCACTCCTCCGACCCAGCCAGCCCTGTCACCTCTCGTTTCCAAGCCACCATCCTGGAGCCTTCCACCCCGCCGCATTCGGAACATGCCAACGCTTGGTTGCACATTCTTGAACCCAAACAGCGGATACAGCGTCTGCGCTGGCTTGTCTGCTACTAGGCTTACGTACGCGTCTGGCGCGTGTTCGTCAATGTAGGCTACAAGCGCTTGCATGATGCGCTTGCCCAGTCCTTTTCGCTGGTGCTCTGGGTGAACCGCGACATCAGTGACCAGGAGAAATAGGCTGCCGTCACCGATCAAACGGCCCATTGCGACCGCCGCCTGCTTGCTTCTGGGCACTGTCTCGCTCATCATGTGCCGTCGTTCGTAGGCCAGGAAACCGCCAAATGAGTTGGCCAGTGCTTTAGGAACAGCTTCCATCGGAGGCGGCGTCAAGCCAGCGGCCTTGCGCAAATCATGATACACCTGCGCCGTTGGAAGGCCTTGGAGGATGATGTATTCAGACTCGCTCATAGTGTTTGTAGGCGAAGTGGTACTGGTTCTTTGATCTCTGCCAGACTCGAATGGGTACATATATACTTATTCACGCTATCTACTGAGTCACCTAGATAGCTTCGTTCCGAGGGCAGAGTTGCCCCACCTTCAGGCATCCAACAACCAAATGTGAACAGCAAACAGGCATTGAACACCTTCCATCCAATTGTAGAATTGATCATAACTGTCAGCCCAAGATGCCTCTCGTCGCCCAGAATCCCACAGAGCGCATCATCCTCGGTCTCATGACCTATGGTATACCACCCGTGCATGTCTAAACCCAGCCCTCGACTAATCGCGTCAAGGCCCCGACGAGTCCACTGGGGCACGAATGACCTCTCTTGACGAATTCAACAAGCACCTTGACTATTTCCAGTCAAAAGGCTACAACGAAATAGATACTGCACGCATGTACGTCGGTGGTGCACAGGAGGCTTGGACACGTGATGCTAAATGGAAGGATCGTGGTCTCACTCTGGCTACAAAAGTCTTCCCCCTTGAGCCTGGTACCCACAAGCCAGAAAAGCTGAAGGAGCATTTTGCCACGTCTTTGAAGGAGCTGGACACAGACGCTGTGGATATCTTCTACCTGCATGCGCCAGACCATACCACTCCATTTGAAGAGACACTAGGCGCAGTGAATGAGCTCCACAAGCAGGGTAAATTCGTTCAGTTGGGCCTATCCAACTTTGCCGCATGGGAGGTTGCAGAGGTATACAACATCTGTAAAGAGAGGGGTTGGGTAAAGCCCACCATCTACCAGGCCATGTACAACGCCATCAGTAAGTTCCACCCCCCACAACACGTAACAAAGCTTAGCGAAGTACCAACATTAATCAGCTCGATCCATCGAATCTGAACTCATTCCATGTTGCCGAAAATACAACATCGACATTGTCATCTACAACCCTCTTGCTGGAGGCCTATTCAGCGGCAAGATCAAATCCGCAGACATCGCTCCTTCGGAAGGCCGCTTCGCCCAAAACACAAGAATGGGCGACATGTATCGAGCTCGCTACTTCAAAAATTCAAACTTCGAAGCCCTTCGTCTTGCCGAAGAAGTAGCACAGAGGCACAATTTGACTTTGATCGAGATCGCATTGAGGTGGTGCATGCACCATTCTGAGCTGAAGACTAGGGCCAAGGGAGGGAACGACGGTGTGATTATTGGGGTAAGTAGTTTTCTGCAATTGGAAGGAAATATTGCGGATTTGGAGAAGGGTCCGTTGCCTGAGGTGGTTGTGCAGGCGTTGGATGATGCGTGGATGATTGCGAAGGCGAACACGCCGCCTTACTTTCGTTGAAAAGTATTTCCTCAAGGCATTGTAATATGTTATAGAGATTTCCTGTAATATATGAAATGATGTTGAAGGTTACGGTCCCCATACCTTGAGCTATGTGAAAACCTCAAAATTGAAATTGTTCGTTGTTGCAGCAGTGCGAGTAAGGGCACGACGTGTTGATGACGCATGTATCGTTTTAGTACTAGCGTGCACCCTATAAAGGAAATCGTTTACTCCACAACACACAACACTACTCACGCCATGGCCAATACTAATCCTTAGCTTGGCCTATAGCCAAATATTGAGCGCCTAGCGCAAGGGCTGCACGAGGCCGAGACTGAGATCGCGAAATTTGTCAACATTCCTTCGATCGCCCAGTCTATCGCGATTCTACAGCAGCTTCAGCGGATGCAAGAGCATCAAGAACAAATGCACCTGCAGTTTCAGCGGATACAGGAGCGTCAAGAGTAAATGCACTTGCAAGTTCAGCAACAAATCGCGGATCTCTCTGAGCGTGTCCAGCGGCTTCGTAGAGATGTCGCCACACGTGAGTATATGATATTCAGACATTTTAACTTCGCGCACCTATTCAAGCGTACAACTCAACAACGTAGAGTAGAGAGTATATATTTATATAATAAATCAAGTAGTAGCTTCTCCATCCTTCTTACACGCACGTAAGTTGTGCCCAGTAGATATATTAACCCTATAATATATCTTTGTATATAGTATCCGCTATATAAAACTCTATAGTATATTGTACCCTAGAACATTGGGGCTATCATCATCCTGACATCACAGAAATCGGCTGCTAGTTATGAAGCCTCTGACTTCACCCAAGACGCGAACAAGCCTTAGTTGCAGTCGATGGATGAACAGGCTCTCAGTCAACTGGAAAGGTGGGACTTGATGTAGCAGCTAGAAGATACTCAAGCCACCTAGAGCCTTTCTTTTAGTTATCTACAAGTACCGCTAGAGGAATCTACAATTCCCAGTCGAACTATTTAGTAGTGTGTGACCTATTGTATACATCTAGCATTGATGCAAGGAGTGTGATCACCCCACTTCTTCAGCCTACCGAGAGACAGGGGATCTAAATGCGCACGTGCCATCGCGCCCAACACGCGATTGCCTCACGCACCCTCATTTGGCGTCAACATGAAGTGCAAGGGCTTCAACAACATCAATGGAGGCATTGCTCGACGGCCTTAACGATGCACAGAGGAGCGCAGTGACTAGTCCTGCGAGTGTTGTGCAGGTCCTCGCACCCCCGGGATCTGGCAAAACAAAAACACTCACTGCGCGCGTCGCGTATCACGTCAATCATGAGCGCCTGCAGCCATGGAATATCATCGTTTGCACCTTCACCATCAAGGCTGCAAGGGAAATGAAAGAGCGTATCAAGGGATTTGTTGGTGATAAACTCGAGGCCAAGCTGATTCTTGGAACTTTCCATTCCGTTGCACGTCGCTTTTTGTCTCGATACGGACAGGAAATTGGAATCGATAAAAACTTCGGCATTGCCGACACAAACGACACCACCGCAATACTCAAGCGCATCATCTCTCGCCATCAGTATATCGTGGAGCCTGGCCATGCTCGTTCACGCATCTCAAAGCAGAAATCCAAAGGGGTTTCAGCAGACAGCTTCAAGGCAACGTCTAAAAATGTCAACGACAATGAGTTTGCCATGGTCTACTCTTTGTATGAAGAACATTTAAAAGCGTCCAACCTACTCGACTATGATGATCTTCTGGTGCGATGTGTTGAATTACTCAGGCAACACCCATCATGCGTTTCAACTATCCAGGCTGTGCTCATCGACGAGTATCAGGACACCAACAACATCCAGTACGAGCTGATGAAACTCTTGGCTCAAGGTGCAAAACGAATTACCATAGTGGGTGATCCTGATCAGAGTATTTACAGCTTCCGATCGGCCGAGATAAAAAATCTGTTGCGCATGCGCGACGAGTTTCCCGAATCTATTGTCATCAACCTCGAGAATAACTATCGATCCTCAGGCTGCATCCTCAACTCAGCATTAGCAGTCATTGAACAGGATGAGAGTCGTCCAAAAAAGGCACTGATCGCAACACATGGAATTGGTGAACTGCCCACGCTTCGCCACCTCGTTTCAGCACTCGTGGAGGCCAGGTGGATAGTTGAGGAAATTAAGCGTACCAAGGTTCTTGCAGGTGGTCTGCTAAAGTACAATGACTATGCTATTCTGTTACGTTCCAGTCCGCTATCTCTTCAAATTGAAAGAGCTCTGGCACGAGAGGGAGTACCTTACCGGATGGTAGCTGGCACAAAATTCTTCGACCGTGCAGAGATTAAGATCATCCTGGACTATCTACGCGTGATAAGCCAACCCGAACACAACGACGCCGTCGCTCGCGTCATAAATCTTCCTTCCCGAAAGGTTGGCGATGTCACAGTAAAAGCGCTCCTGGAAGAAGCAGAGCGCAAAAAAGTCACGCTGTGGAAGTTGGTCCTCGATATTGCGCAGGGCCGTAGAAGAACTGAGTGCAAAGTATCCGCACAAGCACAAAAAGGCATTGATCAGTTTGTGAATGTCATTCTTACGGCTCGCGAGAAACTACTCCCAACTGAAGGTGAGCATTGTAACCTGTTTGAACTGATCGGGCATGTGCTACGGAAGATTTCCTTTGAGGCGTATCTCAAACAGACGCATAAGGAAAATTGGCAAGACCGATGGGCGAACGTGGAAGAGCTTGTGGCCCAGGCGGCGCAGATGGCTACGGCAATGGCGAGCGGAGAAGAGATTACTGATGATGCCTTACCTTTGGTAGAGGGGATCGAACAGCGGCAAGATACTGCTGCCGATATCCTCTCAAAGTTTCTTGCAAACGTTACGCTATCCAGCGTTGCCGACCAAGATGGCGGAGAAATAGACCAGGTCACGATTTCTACTATACATGCCGCAAAAGGCCTAGAGTGGCCGGTTGTTTTCATGCCCGCTATCTATGACGGGTCAATTCCTCATTCTCGGGCAGATGATCACGATGAGGAACGACGATTATTGTATGTGGGTATGACACGTGCGCAAGGGTTCCTGTATCTTAGTTGCCCAGTGAAACATTCTGGACAAGAAAAAACTACATTGTCGAGGTTCATCTCAGAAAAAACTGTGCAGAAGCACTTCAGCGAGCGAGGGCCGGATCTGGCCTTTAAACGATCGACCATTCCGGATCTAGCAGGCATCTTACGAAGACCTTGCCCGACAGTAGAAGACCTGAGTGCTGCTCGTGGCTTATTGGAAAGATTGGAAGATGACAAGTATCCTGCCACGAGAGAGGAGATTGATGGTGATGATTCAATGTGGGGTGCATCCTGGAACGATAAACATAGCGGTTCTGCCCCAAGCAACGACAAAGCACAGCCTGCCTTCAAGCGACGCAAGCTTGAGGCTAGCATTTCAACATCGCATGGGGCTGTAACGGTGACCATGGAGAAGACCTCGAGTTTCTCAGTGTCTTCTACGACCATGCATAGTGTCAATTCGGGATTCACCAGTGCCCGCGATTTGGGGGACCTACAAGCTATGCAGCGAGAAGCAGAACGAATTCGTATGCTTGCCAGCGCTCATGAGGCAGAAACCGGACGGGCAGCGTATAAAGCAGACAAGGGGATGGAATTGAAGCCAGTGCAGGCAAAGAAAGCAAAGCCACGAGCAGTAGATCAAGGTGCAATTACAAGCTTCTTTAAGAAGCCAGGAGGCATACTTTCGGAAGAAGCAGACCAGTCTGCACCGCTACCAGTACCTTCGTTTCAGCGATCGCAATCTTCATTGTTCAACAGCAGCGCATTACATGACATCTCCAATGTCAAACCACCTACACGACATCTTCAACCCCTTTCGGGCCCGAGCTACAAACTGCAAAGCCGACCCATGGCCAGCAAACCAAAACGCAACGAGGCGACGCCTGACGCAGCAAACACTAGATATGTTCTTTTGTCGAGTTCGCCTGCGAAACCGGAACCAGAAGACGCGGCTGACAACGACAGTGGGGAAAAAGAACAAGAGAGCCAAGTCAAGCTGTCGTCATTCACAACTGCAGCTGGCTCTCGGATTGTATCTACGTTCCATGCTACGTCAATGAACCAATTGCAAAGTCGGACAGCACAACGGAAGACTTTGGGAACGAGGAGGACGATGCAAGGTTGGAGTGTGAAGCATAGTAGTATGCCGAAGCCGCGACCGTCGTGATGGATTATAGAGGAATAGGTATTTAACTAAACATTCGAGTATATTGGGCATGCATTGGGTTGGCGTTTTGATGGTCCAGTACTGTCCCGCATCTTCATCACAAATAGCGCACTAGGGAACGAGGACGATTTGGAAGACACGATGGGTCTTTTAGCAAGGCATGCATTACAATTATCTTAGTGTATAACAAATCATTTTTTGTATAGAGCGCAAAAATGTCTGTTATGCATCACTCCAAGCACACAATGACCATGCAAACAATCCACAATAGCAATACAATGGTATCATACATCCCCCAAACTCCAACACGCCAAAGGACAAAAAACATCCTCAATGCCCATGCATAGCCTCCTTCTCCATAGCCTCAATGCCCGCCTCCAACTCCCTAACCCGCTGCCCTACCCTCCTCCTCACCTCCTCCCCAACCTCACCCCCCAGCCCCACAACCGTCCCATACTGCAGCAACAATTCATCCAGCGCCTCCCTCGCCGCGACCCGATCGTCCGCCGCATACGTCGAATTCTTAGCCGACTCCTCGCTCGCAATCTCGAATTCGTCCTTGGCCGTGCCGTACAAGTCGGCGATTTTTTCAATCATGTTGTCCACGAGCTTTTGCGTGTCCGGCGAGAGATTTGCGGCGGGCGGCGCGGTCTGGAATACGCGGGGTGTGCTGGTGAAGGTGCGGATGGAGGAGAGGGTGTAGGGCGTGCTGAAGTGCGTCCATTCTGCGGGTGCGCGGATGGTGGGGTTGCGGTAGTGGTAAGGGGGAGGGGGGCTTGGCGAGCGTGAGCGCGGGCGCGTGTATTGCTGAGTGTAGAATGGTTGGGCGATTGGGGAGGAGGTGCGTTGTAGTGTGGTTGTGCTTGCACGGAGCGTGGTTTGGTGGATGAGCGTGCGTAGTTGGGCTGATGCTGAGGGCATCTTGGGCGCGTTGGAGTGGTGGTAGGATGCGGTTTGGAACGTGCTTGGAGGGCGAATTGCACGCCGTGTAACGTTGCGCAGCAGCAGCGCTTTTGTGAAGAGTGTTTGCGACATTTTTGGGCGTGGTTGATGGAGATAGTGATGAATAAGGTTGGGTGGAAAGCCTGAGGTTGGAGGTCAGCTCGACTTTTAGCGCAGGGACAACTGACAATCCACATGACACACTGCGCCACAACCACAACTTTCACGAAAATAAGATATCTCCTCTCGAATGCGTACTTCTAGCAAAAATAAACAACAAAAATTGTTTGACTCGAGGGAGTTTCGAACTCCCGGCCTTCTGCGAACCTTACTGGAAGATGTAAAGCAGACGTGATAACCACTACACTATCGAGCCGAACTAATGCAGAATTTAAAGATTTGGCAAAGTAAATAAAAATAAACATTCCATAATTTATGATTGACATTGATGTAGTGATAAATTCTAGCCAAGTGAGCCCACCAGAGCGCAAGTTCAGCCAGACACCCATATAGTTTCCCTGTTCCGCACTGGGCAACCGAAGCCCCAGCACCAACGTCGGAATCCCTTTGAATCCACATAAACAGAACTAACTACCTCTGAAATCTACGAATATCTTTGTAGAATATAGTAAGGTGAAACGATTTCTTTTCGATGCTTGTTTTAGTAACCTTTGACAACTTTTACGTGTTGAAAGCACTTGAGTGGGACTCGGCTGAAGATGCTCGCGAGTTGGATCGGCTGGGCAAGGGGCTTGACCTGGGCACGGCATTTTGCATAAAACATGATGGTAAGATTTCCACAAGACATGCAAAAGTCCGAGGCCAAACTATCGCGGAACCTAAGCGCTGCTAACAGTTCGACTGATGAGCTTGTGTTGGCGAAAATAAGGGTGAGCTGCAGTTATGAATGTCTACTTCGTCCGCCGCGAAGGCCTTCACTCAGAGAGAGAACCGGTAATTTTTGTAAATGTGACTCAAGCATACGTTTATGAATCGGCAGCAAGTATTTTTGCACCATTCTTCCTTGAGAGTTGCTAGATTAAAAAATATAATTGATAGAACGTCACCCATTGCTTAATGGTGTATGTTTGTTCCAACAATCTGCTTTTGCACCGTGCATAGTCCCTAAACGCCCTGCTAAACGCGTGCAAATAAAGGATATCATGTACCAAATAGAACTAGTTACACCAATGACATCCATGCTCTTTGAACTGTGACATCCTCTACCACCACCGACTCGAGTTTCTTCCATTTGCCGTGCATTGCAGGCAATGCCGTCTGATTGACACCACAGCGCAAGTGCCGCACACATTCTTGCCACAATCACTACAGGCAAACGGTGTGTTTTCTACGGCACCGCCCATGTCAATGTCCATGTCTACGTCCATGCTGTCATTGACGCTCTGTAACGGGGCATCGCAGTCATCACAGCGCGGTGAGAGCGAATCGACCGGTTGTGGTTGAGCTAAGAACGTAGGGGGTTGAACAGGAGGCGCAGGAAGTTTCCAAAAGGAGTGCAATGTTGACTTTTGCGGCTTGGAAGGTAGGGGGACTGGGTGCTGAGGTGGAATTGTGTCGGACGGTGCAGGCGATGCATCAGGGTGATTGCGTTGTGCAGCAAAGAGCCTTTGCAGTGTATTTTCTATATAAAATGAGTTCGTGGTTATAGTGTTGGGTTTCATTTGAGCATACCGTGAATGGCACGCTCATCGGGACGATTGTCGCGAAACCGTTTTCGCGTCCGATTACCCCAATCGCTACTCTTGACTCGGCCCACGCTCGCAAAGTCCCATGCATTGTGTCGATGTGATACATCAGATTCCATGCCCATTGAGCCAGAGAAAGCCTGGGGAAACGGTGCTGATGACGATGCTTCAGGGGTGCACATGGAGCCAAAGCTGGACGTGGAGAGTGGCGACTCATCGTCAGAACGCTTGCGTTTAATGGCCATGATTGCTGGTAATAGATAGAAAGTAAGGGATGATGTGCGACGTAGATTAGAAGGATGATGTTGAGCGAGGAGGGTGAGACGGGATGACGGGTGTGTAATGATGCGGAAGGCTGGCTGGTGTGGCGCGTCGCGTGTTGCACATTCGCGTCCGCGACGAGGGGCTTGGACATGGGCTACCCACACTTTGCATGCCGATTCGAGCGTTTTAACGAAACATTAATCAACAGTCGTAGGTTGGGAATTATTTAATGGGCAGCTCATTATTCTCTTGTATATATATATATATTATTTTATTTTTCACAATCTTGTCGCCCGTGGTTGATAGAGAGAGAAATGGCACACATCAATAGCCCTACACTGGTCGCGCGACACAGGGAGCTCCTACCCCACCAGTGATTCCCAGCTACCCCGCGAGCAATTGCTGTTAGACTGCCACCATTACCAACACTCCATATCCCCGATATCTCTTCTTTTGCCTTCAACTACCAACATGGTTACCCGCAGAGCTACCCATGCCGGCTCATGGTATACAGAAAATAGCCAGCTCCTTTCACAGCAGCTTGACGGCTGGCTAGGAGCTGTGCCTGGCTCAACTACACCCATTGGCTCGACATCTTCTCAACAAGGACAAGTCACATTTCCCATTCCAAATGCTCGAGCCATAATTGCTCCGTAGGCTGTACTTTGATGATTCGTAGTAGAATCTGGGCTCATGGTTACGTAGGCATGCTGGATACTCGTACTCCGGGCCTGCTGCTGCATGGGCCTACAAGAGCGCTGACTGGGCGAATGCGTATGTCCACATATTAATATTATAGTATCATTGTCTGATTCAAATGACAGCAAGCGTATTTTCCTCCTGGGCCCATCACATCACTACTACCTCAGTGGCGCCGCGACAACTGCCTGCGACAAGTACGGTACCCCTCTGGGAGACTTGACGGTAGACACTAAGCTAGTCAACGAGATACAGCAGAGATGGGACCTCGAGGCAATGAGCAGGAGTGTAGACGAAGACGAACACAGCTTGGAAATGCACCTCCCATACATCTACAAGATGCTATCACTGCACGTCGCACTACTCCACCACACCTCACCAACCTACTAACAAAATACCCAGAAAGAACTCTAGCTTCCAATCCGACCCAACATCTGTACCCCTAGTCCCAATCATGATCGGCAACACTGACCCAGCCGCCGAAACAAACTTCGGCACGCTTCTCGCCCCCTACCTCGTCGACCCTTCCAACCTCTTCGTCATTTCCTCCGACTTTTGTCACTGGGGTTCGCGCTTCCGGTATACATACTACCAGTCTGCTGATGGCTCTTCGGCGTCTCAGCTACGTTCGAGCTCCAAGATAGCCAAGGACTGGCCCATACATGAGAGCATTGCGGCCATCGATCAGGAGAGCATGGATGCAGTGGAGAGTGGGAGTCATAAGGATTTCTTACAGCAGCTGAGAGACACAGGAAATACAGTGTGTGGGAGGCATCCGATTGGGGTATTCATGGCGGCGGTAGAAAAGGCGGAAGGATTGAGTGAGGGGAAAGGAAGGTTCAAATTCTTGAGATATGAAAGAAGTGGGTTGGTTACGGACGTCAAAGACAGTAGCGTGTCATACTGTAGTGCATTTGCACTTTTCTAAGCCTACATCAGGTATTTGAGTCAGAGGGTATGGCTCTTCAGCTTGAGTACGAGCATTTTTTCGTGCTTCATCGTCTGATTTCTTTCCATGCAATAAAGCATCCACTTCATCCCTGTACCTCGTCAAGCTCTTCGCGCCTACCCTAGGCCTAGTCGGTACTTCCGTGCCAATCCTAGGTCTGCTCTACACTCTAGTAAGAATGCGCTTCTCCTCCATTTCGTCTCTCAAAATCTTGACTTGTTTCTGCATCTCAATCCACAGCTCCAAGTGCTCAAGGTCGGGATCCTCACTGGCGCGTCTCGTCCTCAGGTATTCGGGTATTATGGGATTTTCGACCTCTGTTAGTGGATCGTGTGGGCCGGACCAGAAATGGGTCTGGCGATCGCGTGGGTTTGTGACTGCGCTTGATCCGCTGCGAGTTGCGATGGCAAGGAGTGAAGCAACAAAAGCTTCCTGCATGTATGCAAAAGAGAATTTGTCGGTTATGTCGGCAATTCTGTTGCATAGTTTGTCGGGGAAGTCGAGGTTTTTATTGTCTGCCAGCTTGCGCTGCCAGAATTTGGCATATTGAACGCGTTGGTCATGGTTTGGATCGGAGAAGTAGTATTTTCGATCGAAGCGGCTAGGTCGCTTTGCGATGCCTGGATCGAGCCTGTCGAGGTGGTTGGTTGAGCCAACCATGAGAATGCCGTCATTAGACTTTAGACCATCGACTTCGTTGAGGAAGTAGGATCGGACGTTGTCACTGACAATTGAATCGAGGTCCTCGAAGACGAGATAGCAAGGTGCTTCTTGCCGAGCTTTGGAAAAGATCTGGCGTAGCGAGTACTCTGGGCCGGCGAAAGATGTCAAAGTGCGGACGTAGAGGGTGGGGACCGTAAGTCGCTTGTCTCCCTCGTCGATACCGCGCTGATAGAGGCTGTGCATCATGGCCTTGATGCTGATGGTCTTGCCGTTACCTGGGGGCCCATAGTAGATGATACCCCGCTTCCACGGGACTTGCAAGTCTTGATACGTCTTCTGGCCATCAAAGAAGTTCTCCACGTCAGCAATGAGTGCTTTTTTCATGTCTTCATCGAGAATCACAGCGTCCCAGCTAGCCTTTTGGACAGAGTTGAACAGCTCAGCGCTCTTCTGCCAATAGCCCTGATCAAAGACCCACACTTCATTGTGCAGTTGTGAGCCCCATGTTGCGGTGAGCTTCAGCAACTCATCTACCTTATGCTCGTTCGCGGTGAGAATGTAATGATTCGATATCACAGGGTAGGCTGATCCACCGTCGCGGCCATCTGCTATGTATAGGATGATCTCTTGGTCCTTCCACTTGTACAGGTATTTGCCGAAGACGATGCTCTCTACGAAAGCCCCTGGGTCATTGTCAAGTCGCCTATTCGGAGGCACGTAGGATCGCCATTTGAGACCCACGCCATACACAGGGTCGTTGACAGCATCCTCGAGTGGGGTGGCTTTGGCAAAGCCAGCTGCGGCGTATGCGAGTAGGTTTGTGAGGCCGCGTGGCACAATGATGAGCTCGAGGTTGGGATATTGCTTGCGAAGGGCCTCGACGAGCACGGCATCCGTGTTGACGCGCTGGGCAGAGGAATGGTGGAAGTATTCGCGGCTAGTGAGGTCCTCGTGGGAGTTTACGGTGAAGCTGTGCCCTGTCATGATGGCGGGTAAGCTGGACGATAGGCAGCAGCTGCGTGGCAAGACAAAAGTACACAATGTTGTAAGATAAAGCAGTGTATTAGTTCAGTAAAAGGTGCATGAAAGGTATTGATCAGGAGCTTAGTTGTGGTTGCCTGATAGACGGCCTCCAGGAAGGAGTGTGCCTGTAAGCTTTGCACGTCATCCTGGGGGCGAAGCTGTCGTGCACCATGTTGGAGCTCAAGCTTCCCCGCGCTAGGAACACGATCGACACACCAATTACGTACCATGAGCCACACACAGTGACCCACCTGTCCATGGGCTCGGAACTCAACACCAAGCTAAACCATCGCGAACGCTTTCGCAGGCCTCATTTTTCCCGCAATTTCTCAACAATGACCTGAACCGCTTGTCTTCGCCCCAGCTCGGCTCGCTATGCGCCTCTTCTCACCCCAAGCGATCTACGCCAAGTTTACCAAGCCGGGACGCAATACCAAGCATACGCCACCACTCATCTTGACTGTGGTTGTTGCGACGTCCGTCCATCTCCCCATAAAAGACTATCAAAGAAGATGAACAACACGCAGAACACACAGACTGTTGAGCGAACTAGGTACACCTTCTTGAGCGGTTCCCATTAGGACTTAGTTCGCCGCTTTTGATCTCCACCTGGTCAACCTTTTGTCAGCCGGGACCTTGCGGAAGTGTCTATGGTAGCCTATTGAGCACCTGAGTTTCGAAACCTTTGAACTTGTTTAGTTTCCGCCTTGCTGGTATTTCATGCACAGGGCTGGTGCGGGGTCTCCAAATCATCATGAGACATCTCCGCTTCTCCTATCGAGGAAGCTACCCGGTCATGCAAAGAACCAGCAGTTGCTCTTTGCGCAGTATTTCAGGAGCCAGGAATTTTTTCATGGGACCATCTAACACACCTGCGATTACAGCCCAAGACAGATGTCCATAGTCAACTCTATGTGGCTATTGCAAGCAATAATTCGCGCTCATCCTTTGCTTGTCGCCGTTTCAATAATAAGAATGCGGAGCAGTATCCAAAGCGGACCGCTGCAATATCAACGTAGAAAGACGTCTCAATTAGCCTAAAAACAATTGGGCGTGAGGTTGTTTGACTATATTTGCAACGCTCATCATTGGAACCCGTCCTAATGGCAGCCAATTATCGACGTGCGTGGCTTCAGCGCAAGCCGCCTGGACAGTGGTCGTAGCAACAGTGTCAAAAGTCCACGGCAATACAATCGCAGTAAGAAGATTGAGGTCAACGTACTTCCTGTCACCAACAAGGCTGGCAAAGACAACTTATTCATTCGGACCAGAAACCTGGCCACGCACGTTGGTGGAAAAAATGGATGGACACGATGAATCTCCAAAACGCAGCATCTTCTCCCGCAGGTCCGAGCAGAACGCAGCAGCCAAATTGCAGCCTTAGCCGTGCGCTCAGGTGAGAGGCAGGATCCTGTCCGAGCATCCACTGTTATCCAGGATGCCCGCAGAAGCCAACTAGCTCGCGAGCAAAGTTCCAAGTCTCCACATATCGCAGAGCCCCTTTTTCCCTGCGCTAGAATCTCAACCATCGAAAATTAATGCAAGATTTGAGATAGCCCAAACAAATGCATCGCCTTCTCGTTGTCACGGTCGCGCTTCTGCACAACAAGTCGGCGATGATGTGATGTTATGTCATGCTTTGCCAAAGTGCCGGTGGCTTGATGCCTAGGCTCTTGGATAAAGCTTGGCCATCCACATAACCACCTTTCCTAGTGCATGCCATCGTCATCCTAGCCTGTCCAATGCGCCCAGCCGTTTTGCGTCGAAACATTCCCGTCATCTCCGGCAAACTATCGGCTACTGGCCTAGCGAGTCAAAGAAGTTGTTGTGATGCCTGTGTCGGGAGACCTGGTCATTGGGGTGTGGTTGACTCTCAGCCGCGATACCCAGCATCCTGGTAGCAAGCACAAGCAAAGCTGCGTTACTAGACACGAAGGTTTCGGTTTCGTCAGGCCCAATTTCCGTTGCATATAAATATAACAGCCACAAACTTCGGTACGCCCCAGGGTGAGAATGTCTGCACCAAGCCGGCCAGTCAAGGCCCAGGCACTGGCCGGGATGGTTCGTAAAAGCAGCTCTCATCAAATTGTGGGGCCAGATTACTGCGAGAATTGATGACAGTGTTGTGTCGGCTCTACGGCTTTGGGGGCTTGGAAAGTCACTTTGGGTGGTGAAGAGTCATGGGTCATGATGATGTCAGGCCTGGGTGGTGGAAGGGGCGACCACTAGAGTGGGAGGCGGAGAGAAGCACTCCCGTTTCTTCGCGTCATTTGCATCCCTCTAGCTCACAGGAGGGTATAAAGGCTCATAACCCAAAGTCCGATCGATTTGGCACTAACTCCCAGGCGTTGTTGTTGGCGTTGGACCGGCCTCGGCAACCCTCATTGGACCGCTGATCGATGCGGCAAGTGGCTGTCATGGGTGATGATCGTTTGTCAGTCCACTCCTTGTGGGTCCCCCATGCTGCTCCTTTACCCGGTCTGGAGAGATTCGTATGGGGAAGTGATTTGAGTGGCCTAGGACAACATCTTTTGGACACTAATTGCTTGCCCTTAGCCTGCTATACTAGAGTGAATGGGGTACCCAGCTTATGGCGCGGGTCGTTGGACCGCTCACCTTGTGTGCCTTCCGATCGCATATGAACCCTCCTTCCCCAGATTTCTCTGTATTGTTCTCACGACCTTCTTCTGCTATCTCGTTCCTTGAATCCCTGGAACTCGAATACAGCCCTTGGTAGCTTGACTGAGACGCCCACATTAAATCACAATGGCCACAGCTGCTGAGCACAACGTTCCAGTATGTCACAAACATCTACTTGCCTCGCAATCCCTAACCTTGCTACAGCGTGGACCTAGCTTTGAGAAGGAGCAAAATGGTACATCGGCATTAGATCATGCCAACAATGGCGCTCGAACAAAGCAAAGGACACCATACGACTATGGCGGCAACCCTCTCGCTCACGTTGCCACCAACGACCCGGAACTCCGTCTACAGGCCTTTGGCGGTGAATTCCAACCTGGTCTCTATAGACAACCAGACCGCAAATTCGCCAATCCAGCTCCTCTTGGTCTTTCGGCTTTCGCCTTGACGACTTTCGTTCTGTCGTTGATTAACGTCAAGACACGAGGCATTGGCCATCCTAACATTGTTGTCGCTTTGGCTTATGGCTATGGTGGTCTTGTTCAGCTTCTTGCTGGCATGTGGTAAGTAATTTCGCCATAACACAAGCAGTAAGTTACTCATACATCTCAGGGAAATGGCTGTAGGCAACACATTTGGTGCTACCGCTCTATCTTCCTATGGTGGCTTCTGGTTGTCATTTGCCATTATTCTGACCCCCGGTGGATTTGAGATCGAGGAGGCTCTAGTCAAAATTGGTGAAGGTGTCTTTCTCAACTCTTTCGGATTGTACCTCATGGGCTGGTTCATCTTCACCTTCCTGCTCCTCCTCTGCACCCTTCGATCAACCATTGCTTTCTTCTCCCTGTTCTTCACGCTCGACATCGCATTCCTTCTCCTCGGGATCGGTTATCTGCAACATGATGGCAAGGGTCCCCAAAGCGGCTGCATTGTTGCCGGTGGTGCGTTTGGTCTTATGGCTGCATTCCTGGCTTGGTACAACGCTCTTGCTGGTATTGCAGACAGCTCCAACAGGTTAGTCCTTCAAACTCAGGTCATCTGCCACTCTAATTGACCACAAATAGCTTCTTCGTCATTCCTGTCGCCCATTTCCCCTGGTCCGATAAAGGCCGCGAGAGGCGCCAAAAGGTTGATAATTCGACTGCTCGCGCTGATGCTGGGCACGCCGCTTAGACAGCTGGTATCTGTCCTTCGCATTTACAATCTCCATAAAATCTCAACATCGCTGATGTTCACATTTGACCCAGTGGATGCGACTCGGCCTAACAAACTGATCGTTTATGTCTATAACGCAATATATAGTTATGCTAATTAATACCATTTTCTTCAATTCACCGCGTTGCACATTTGAGCATCACTTCTATCAACTCAGTCTTGTTGAATCTCTCACGCGCCTATGAAACATTGCCGAGAATCTTACTCCCCCATCCTCCAACATGTCCCTCCACGTCTTGATTTACATCACGCCACATATAATGCTTAAACCCATGCAGTCGCATGACAGTCCCCGATGGCCTGACATACTCACCACATATTTTCTGTCTTGTGTAAGTAAGCTTTGCGCCAAGGCTTGTTCGCATCTTGGATGAAGTCAGAGGCTTCATAACTAGCAGCTAATTTCTGTGATGTCAGGGTGATGATAGCTCCAATGTTTTAGGTTGCAATATGCTATAGAGTTTTATGTAGGGGATACTATATACAAGGATATATTATAGGTTTAATATATATCTACTAGGTATTAGCGACGTGGAGGGAAAGTAGCTTATATTACTAGCTAACTGACCTAACTATGTAGTATCTATTTTCTATAGCGGCATGGACCTATTCCCATACCTCACATCGATTCGTACGCCAGAGTCACATCAAGAAGATCTAACGAGCTATGATTCTACTCTCGATGTGTTAAGGGGTAGCTGGAAGACAATAGTACTTGCCGTAGGCTACAGGAGATAGTGAAGGGATGACAGATAGTATTTCAACAGTACTACTAGTATCTAAGGGAGAATAATACTTGCTTTACTCCCTTCGCAAGTATCGAGCTTTTTATGCGCCTGTGTAGCGCATCGGCCCCGCTTTGGACTACAACTATACAACGTCATGATCTTTGGTGTATCGGCCCCGCCCCCAACTCGTACCAGAGTTCACGAGAGTCTCGAGTGTTCTGAGAACCTTCGTTACATGATGCAACTCGAGTTTCTAGCCTCTACCTCCCAAGCAATGTACGCGAGGACAATAAAGTTAGATTCAAATGTCTACCGTGCAATAGCGGCTTTAACGAAGGAGTCGATGATTATTTTAAAGACATCTTAGAGACAGCTGAGCTACACTACTTGCCAAAATACTCCGCTTCCCCCCGAAGATACGGACCGTGATTGCGAAAACTGTTTAGAATTAGACAGATGCGTAGGGCCCAAACAGTAGAGAGATTAGAGTAGCCTTGGGAACAAGTTTAGTAAGGTAGAAACATCATTTTATGGTCTTCCAGCGAGCACTTTCCAACAACGTGAGCGCAATAGCACAGTTGCAGTTCGACCACATAAATCTAGTATAATCCCAAAAAGGAAATTGAAATGGCAACGAGCGAAGCAGGCCCAACGATCGCTTATATCCACGGCTAAACCGTAGAACTTGAAGTCTAGTTTTACGCAATCAACCTCATTAGAGGCAAAATTCGATGCCACCACCAGCGTCAATAACATACTCGATTATAATATGCCTTGCCGCATCACACAGCTTACGATCTACCCTATACCAAGGGGTTTTGGCATCGTGACGGCGGTTATCCGTGACTACCGCCCAAGTTCGTTTCCTAACCTTTCAGCCCTAGATCACGAACTTCTCAGCGGAGGCTGTAGAGTTGTTCGCATGACCCAATTGACGTCAGATTCATAGACGCTACTCGCATATCAGTCTAGTAATACATAGCCAAGCAGCCGCGTTCCCTGCGGTGGCACTGCCAGCCATAGAGATAGTCCACGAGACAATTGGGCACAGGGCAGAGATGCAGAAACGAGATGCAGAAGCACATCATGTTGCGGGCTAATATGAGGGCTGCACATCTACCAGCGATATAGAATTCAGCAATGGTGGTAGGCAGCTAGGCCGACGAATACGTAGATCGTGGTTACCGTCGGATGACGCTCGACTACTCGAGGCTGCTCCGAGTGCTTTCTCGGCAACGCTATGTTACCTTTGCTAGCATTACGAGCTATAGAATTACCATTGAATTTCTGACGTGGTCAAGACAAGAATGGTCTTACGGACTCTGGAGCACTTTGAGACTCGAGCGAGGGTCACGTGCTCACCGTGCAAACCATCTGTGCGGTCGACCACATGGTGTCAGGCATCCACGGTGGGCGTAAACCCGTGTCCCTGCGATCGCATGGTGTCACTGCTAATGCATCCCTATCGGCCGTACGGACACTTTGCGTGCAGGGGTAAATGATCAGGTGTTGCTGACACCCGCTCGCACGGAGAAATCGTCCGTACGGTCGACTAGAGACGATCTCTTACATTTACCGCGCACGCAAACTTCTTGCATGGCCGACCAGATACAGGTATATGCACCTGTTCGCACACGCGAACTTCCCGCATGTCTGACCAGTTACAGGTACTTGCAATTTCTCGGGTGACCGTGTCCATATTCACTTTTAGAGGGTGATGCATACAATGTCATTCCCACTCACCAAGTTTTATATATACGCATGACTCTAAAAAGAAGCCGGATGAAAAAAAGCCAGCCTTATCATGTCGTTTCTGTTCCTCGGGGTAAGTTTGCGTGTACGGGTAAGTGCAAGTCCACATGCGCCGTGAGCCCAGAGAGAATGCCTCGCCGCTTCCCATTTTGTTTACTGGTACTGGCCCAGTATACTTTGAACCATCGTACCACACCCACATTTGGCCCGGGGTATTGGATGACGTACGAACCCATTGTGCCCCGCCGGACCCTCCAGCTTGTGGTGGAGTCCCTCCACCTTGGCTACCTCCATGAGAAGAAGCATTTGAAGATGTTGCTCGGTCGGACCACTTGATTGCGGTCACCCTCAAATTGTTGTACCAGTTCAGAGGTGTTGCCTGGGGATTGAGACCGGTACTTCTATATGAGCTGGCAGTCGCGCGGACCCTGCATGGATTGTACAATGCACTGGCGCTGGTACTTTCTTGCCTCGGCTCAGGGTTGCAACTTTTGAGTAATTACTCAAAAGTTGCAACCCTGCCTCGGCTGTTGATAGTGGTCGAGTAGAAAATAGACCTAACCGAATTTGTCAAGCATCCGATGGTAGCATTAGACGCTTACACAATAATGACACTATCAAATCCTCGTTCTTCCGCCGCGCGTACAGCAAACTCTTCCAATAAGCGTTTTAACGTGTCGTTTCCTAGGCTGCGAATAACCCCCAAAGTCTCTTCATTGTAGGAAACTACTATGCCGGCCACCGTACCACTGAACTGATTGGCAGGAAGAGAATAAGACATGGCGGGACTATAATAAAGTAGAATGGGATTTGGAAGAGGGCACTGAAGAATATAATCAAATAATGCAGTGATGTAGGAACTGGAAGAAAACAACGTTCAATATGGTCGAATTGATCTAGCCCCCTAAGAATGTACGAAGCATTCCTTCTTTTATAAACTGCGTTCAATCTTGTACTAGCAGCTTAACTATTATGATTGCGATACAGATAGCTGTTTGAGGTGGGATCAATGACACCTAATTGGGAGCAGCATATTGGCTGGAATGAATTAGCTAGGAGTAAGCTAGCGGCTATATTACTGGGCAGTTATATTTCATAGGCGTTTATATTTCTATAGGTAGTAAAAGAAAGGCATGATAGCTGCTAGGTTTGGAAGCGCGGACTACCCGCCCGCAGTACCGTATGTTATGGAGAAACCTCGGTAGGTCACGAGTCTTCCGTAGTCTCCTTAGTCTATAAGTCTGTGCCTCAGTTGTATTTTTTGATCAAATTCGGTGCCTACAAACCAAAAAATCCTCAAGGCCACAAGGATCCCACTATTTTGGGTTATTCTATTGTTGCTCGGTTATGAAGTGCTGAAGGCTCGCCAACGGGGGTTGCCCCGGGCATCCATGCCGCCGCCACCGCCACCACCACTACTGCCATCGTCACGACGGATCGTTTTCCAGATGCCAGTCTTCCAGAACGTCGAGGACGTGTATATGTACGGACCCGGTGGGCATCACCCTATTAACCTGGGCGACGTGGTCGGAGGCTTTGCTCTTGTCTAGTTGGCTCGGGACCTTAGCCAAGATCAATATGTTGCACTCAAAATCCTAAAATCGGATGCTCCGGAAAATGAGATCAAAGTCCTGAAGCATCTTAAAAATGCCGCGGGGAATATTCGAATCACTAACCTCCACGAAACATTTACGATTCGCGGATCCAACGGGTTCCATCAATATTTAGTACTAGACCTTGGTGGGCCAAGCCTCCGGCGTGTTATTTTGTACTGCAAACGCCCTCCACTTCCATTTCTCAAAACCGCCGCTAGGAAACTAGCAGAAGGCCTTGCAGCCCTTCACGGGCCGGTGTATGTCATGGTGGTCAGTGCCCCTCCCGAATTACTGTAGAATTCGCTCCCACTCACTCAAATCTAGACCTTACAGATTCTAATGTGCTTTTCGAAATTATAGGCCTCCAGAACTGGACGGAAGATGAGATATATCGTTACTTAGGACCACCTAAGACGGCCCCACTACTACTCCTCGATGGAACTCCTGCACCGGCATTCGCTCCAACCCATATCGTTGACGCACTCGATTACTTCGGTTGCCTTATATTTCAGATCCACACGTTTCGAGTGCTCATACCCACGATTTTTAGTTCTGACCAAGAGGCACTAGCAATGGCGATTGAAACAGTTGGAGCTCTGCCAGAAGCATGGCAGGAGTCCTTCTCGGATAAAGGCAATCCCCTAGAAGTTGAGTACCCAAGCAAGAGGCGCCGGTGGTTTGACGATCAGATCCAGCGAACCCGGATGTTGGGCTCTCAAATTCTTAAGGAACTACCGGAGATCTCGCAGGGCCAGCACAACGCCTTCCTCCAACTCCTAAAAAGTATTCTGGCTTTTGAGCCTAGCTGTCGTCTCCCTGCGGCAGAGGCCGCAAAAAGTCCTTGATTTGAATGAGATCTCTAGGCCAAGGACTCGAGGGATGGCAGCCCAATAACATTCACGTGACTTACCATTCAGCAAAGACAGACGTATCCAGCAGGAAGTCGTCTAGTTCACTACAAGCTTCCTACGAAGCACAGTTTTCTGCTACTCACACACAGCTCGACTGAGACTATAATCTAGAGTCTGTTTACCGTAGTTAGTCACTAGTACAGTTGTGCTGCAGAGCATAAGCAGCAGCGCTAGCCCTCGTGCATCTCTAATCCAACGTAGAGTCTCTAGGACAGTCAAGATACAAGCACGTAGCAAAATTAAACTTTTCGCGAGTAGTAACTATCTTACAAATAGTTGCGTGACTAGAGATAGTATTGAGATTGGACGAACAAAAGAGTGCGAATAATACTAATAGACTTAAGAGGCTATTATTACTACTGAGTATCTAGGAGTTTACTCTTATAAACTTCTTCTATTTTTCTTCATTCTCCTTTACTGATATATCTATACTAGTGATAGCATTATTACTTATTTACTAGTAAATATAATATAATTTTGGCTACGCTCTTAATGTAGAGAGCTCGACTAGCGAAGCTTCGGCGTAAGAGCTCTACTAATCAGTAGCTAGTAGAATCAATGATCTATCTCACACTTATTCCTAAGCTCGTGCCTCACGTCACAAGTATAATACATTCATAGCGCAACCTCTCAATTTCCCACGTCTATATCATCACACACTCCCATTCGGCACTTGCACAGCTCCATTCTCCTTCCTACCTTCCAGCGCTTCTCCCCATATCTGGATCACCAACTGCTTCTTATTAATCTTCCCCATGGCATTGCGTGGGATGCTATCCACAACCTTCATCTCTTGCGGAATCTTATAATTCGCCAGAATCTCCTTCAAAGCTCTGCGCATATCGAGCGCAGACCAGGCCTTACCTGCTCGTCCAGCAGTCTTACCTTGTTCGGATAGCACGACTACGGCGGCGACTTTCTGGCCCCATGCTTCTGATGGGAGGCCGACGACGGCGGCTTCAGAGACTTGCGGAAGAGAGAGCATTTCACGCTCGATTTCGAGAGCGGAGACTTTTTCGCCGCCAGTTTTAATTATATCTGCGGATTTGCGGCCGTGGATGAAGTAAAGTGGGCCTTTAGCCCAGGCCTGGTTGCTTTTGCAAGCCGTGTCGACAGTTCTTCGGACGGCAATGTCACCAGTTTTGAACCATTTGCCTTGGCCGTCTGCGTCGTCTACAAATTCTTTGGTGGTTGCCTCGGGATTTTTCCAGTATTCTCGAAAGATGGTGGGCCCGCGAAGCTGGATCTCGCCTTGCCGTTCGCGGTTTGTGGAAGGGTCGATTTCTTCGCCTTCTTTGATGATTTCGTTCGTGTCGCTGTCTACAAGACGTGCCTGCACGGAAGGGAGTGGCCAACCAACTGAACCGTCGACACGGTCGGCGAATGACAAACCGCAAGACAGAGCCATACCAACTTCGGTCATACCATATCGCTCAAGAAGTACATTGCCGCCACTTAACTCTGTCCAAGCTGATTTCACAGGGGTAGGTAAGGCAGCGGAGCCAGATATGTTGAGGCGCATATTCGAAGGGTGAAGAGCAATTTTCGTAGCGGCTTGTAATTCTGGCGACAAAGCAGCATGTGATGCAAGAAGGCGAGTGTATATTGTGGGGACAACTGTAAGGAAGGATATGGGTTTCTTCGCTGAGTCAGGGTTTGGGAGGAAAGGAGCCGCTAATCGCTCCCATACTGCAGTCGCATTGAAAGGAAACTGGAACTCGATTGTGCTCCCCGCGAAGAGGGGGGTGAGGAGCGCATTTATTGTTCCATGGATATGGTGCAGAGGCAAAACATGCAGCAGCACATCCTTGTCGCTATAGCTCCAGGCTTCTAGCAATGACCTAGACTGTGCTGTCAATACATCCTGTGGGAGCAAGACGCCCTTTGGCCTGTTTGTTGTCCCTGATGTGTACAGCATCATGCCGCCCTTGTCACTGGTGGGCTCCTCCAAGGTCACATAGTCGTCTGTCTTGCCCATCATGATTTTCTCTTGCTTGTAGTTGATTGGTTTGGTCTTCATGCCCTCTCGAAGCACATCGTCTGCTTGACTCTGGAATTTCTCAGACGAAAGAAGCATGAGCGACTCGCTCTGGTCGATTATGTATCGAAGTTCATGAGCAGGGAACGTGGGTGACAACGGTACGGCGATGGCATGCGCTGCAAGTATGGACAGCAAGGTCACTACTGCGAGATTAATACGCCGCCGTATTGTGATACGTATTCCAGGCGACTGAATGATGCGCACCTACATAGTCGTATCCATTTTCCACTAGAAAGGATATCCTCTGGCCCTCGGCACTCTGCCCATTGGTGTTTCTTTGCAGCTTATCCTTTGCAGCTGCAACATCGTTCACCAGCTCGCCGTAGGTAAACGTCCGGCCTGATAAGGAATGGATGACAGCTGTGCTCTGCGCATCATGCTTCTTAATCGCTTCAAATATGGGAAGGCGGGGTAATGTCGATGCCATCCTGACCGTCTGATACGATAGACACGTAAAGGGCAGACCGCAATTGATGTGGGAGCGTGACAAGGATATTTTGTGTTTCAGCGGACTGCGGCAAAAAGTACTTCGCGCCCACATGGCAACGGAAGCGCCCAGGATCTGCGTCAGAAGCGCAGGATGCAAGGCTTCGGCGTACGGCAGTTGGCCCTGGGTATAGCCGGAATTGTTCCAATGGTTTCTGTGCGTATCCTGGCCTATCTAGATAGGATTCATCTTCGAGATGCTTTAAGAAGCTAAAGAGGAATCTGGAAGATCCCCAGGCGGTGTTTTTGGTACCCCCAGCGTCGATTTGTGGCTTCAATTGAGGCCTGACTGCCATCCAACCCTTCTTGAGCAGTGACGCATTCTTTAGAAAATCTCTTGGCATTTGCCTCGGCTTACAATTCTACCACCGACTAACACCTCTAACACCCGAGTTCTTCACGACGAGTCAACCATTCACATCGCAGCCTTACTGCGAGGTGAATTCCGTTCAAAATTTATTCGTGAATGTTTAGACGAAATATAGCTGCCGCTGGAAAGCGTAACCTGTCAGCAATGTCTCAATCCGCAACTCCGATGGAGGATGCACTGCGGGCAAAGGGAAGCTCATGACCTCGGATTCAACTCGGTAGAACAATTCAAAGATAGCAGTACTAACTAACATATAGATAACAGAGGCGCTGAAACCTTCGACATTTCAAGTCTACAACGACTCACACAAGCACTCACATCACCAAGCCATGCAAGGAGTAGCCAGCAAAGAGGTATAAAATGACACACCATATATAGTATATCAGAAGCTAACGCTCAGTAGACCCATTTCCGGTATGCTGAACAGATAATGTTTCATCCTGATCTCAGAGAGTAAATTGACTTGTCTTAGTCTCGTGATCACGTCGTCAGCATTCGAAGGCAAAATGCAACTTGCACGGCACCGCATGGTCAACACACTCATGAAAGATGAGCTGGCACGGGAAGGCGGCATTCATGCATTACAGCTTACAACAAGAACGCCACAAGAGGAAGAGAGCCGGAGGCAAAAGGAGGCTGCCGAGGCCTGATACCAGAACATGCATGATCAGAAGTTTTCAGATACCCCAAGCTCGTCAAGGTCATTGAGCTATATATACAACCTGACCTTCCTACATGAAATATTTGGTTTCAAGCTATGGTGAAATACAAGTGTCCGTCATGCATTACTATCTCCTTAGACGCTCAAGTATTGATGGCAGAATTTTGTACCTGTTTGGTACCATTTGCCTACATTTCCTTAGCTGATTATTGTTTCTTGTTCTCACTGCCTAACGATAAAGAGCATCATTTTCAAGCCGAGCGCTACAGAAACTCTGGAACTGTGTAACAACTGATCCCCCACTATCGTCACATGGCTTGTTTCGTTCAGAACAACAAAACGATCTGGTAATTTCAGGGTCAACGGTTTGCTGTACAAGCAGAATTACAATATAAAATGTTCTGGAGTGATTAGGAATGAATGAGCAGAATTTGGCTTTTACCCACATTCTTCTTATCTTGAGAAATATTCGCCAAACAGTCTACCACTTTGTACATAGCCGCTTTGGCGTGCTAAGGTCGTCTCAAGTTACGAACATCCTTCCTCTTTTCCATTTGTATCCCCTTAAGTATGCATCGGCTAGCTCCGTTATTGTCGTGTATGCTGAGGATCGCCTAGTACACTAACAATGTGGTTGTGCAAGTGACGTAGGTGTGCCTACACTAAGCACTGCCATCCAAGTGCAAACCTGGACGGGCAAAGCACTAGCCATTATATAGTTTAGGGTTTGTCTTTACGTGTGAATTAAATATTGGTATTTTCTTGCATTCTTTGGGGTTTCTGTCGGCTATCTATTATACATTATTCGGGTTTCTAGCCCTTCATGAAAACTTTTCGCGCGTTTCTTTGATAGGTGGTTATTTTACTGCTTGCTCAGATGAGCATGGTCTCCGTAGATAATAGGTGGACGCTGGTATGTCCACTGTATCACTTTGCGGTCCAGCTGGTACGTTGCAGCTTGCTGTGGTTTTTCCTTTGCATGCGTGCAATTGTTCATCATGTAATTGCCAGCACAGTTTGAGTTGCTGGTGCTCTGCCCTATTTTGTATCGCTTTTGTGTTTTCCCGTTGTGCCAACAGAGAAGCTGACGACGTACAGACATTGGGGGCGTGGTTTCGTGTGACACGCACCATTTATCTAGATCATCATTTTTGGTGGTGGTGCCCGTTGGCAGTAGAGTACGAAATATCCGAAAGTCGCAGTAATGAAGTAGACCGTACTTGTTCATGGACTCGGTAAACTATTAGTATTGTGTAAAAACATAATCGTATCTGACTGCGAGCTCATTTATACGGGGTCTCGCGTGACGCCAGAGATCGCTCTTCATCTGTGATATAGAATGATTTGGAGACCATAATCTGCATGTCTCCCTCTTCACTATCCCTCTCATTTTTCAACTTGAGACTTCGTTCGCTTTCGTTGTCGCCGACACACTTCTTGGTAAGCTTTTTCGTCTCTCTGTTGTCTTTAGGTGGAGGTGGAGGTGGAGGAAAGCCGTTATTGAACCAACTCGGCGATTTTGGGTAATCTGCAGCTTTAGGTTCGGAGTCGCTGGATTTGTTGGTTTCTACCACTGCGGACAGCTTGTATACATCGGGCCGGAAATGGTCTGCTCTTGATAGGTTCTTGGATTGACTCTTTGGGTTTGTGCTTCCGACAAGTTGACCAGAATTTCCGTAATTCGAGGGCCGATTCCCGGTTGGTGCCGTCGATAAACCAAGGTGGTGCATGGCAAGGAAGAAGAGTGGCCGAAGGGTGGCAAGGCTGCCAGCCGTTATCGCTAGGCCTTGTTCGACGGTTGACCAGATGGCAATGTCAAGCGTAGCCCCTAAAAATATTAATATTATGCTTCAACATATGAGAGGGTAACATACATAGGAAATCAGGGGAGTTGAATTGGCCGACAAATGGTAGACGCGCAATGACGGCCGCGCTTGCACTTCGCAAAACGTTAGTTTGAGACCCTTAGCATAAGGGGTTATGGCTAACATACATGCAACCCATTGTAATGAGAGGTATCAGAGCGATCTTGGCTCTTCGTTTTAGCTGCAAGTTCCACACAAGGAATCCAGGTATGATGGCAAAGGTAAAGTCGGAGATGATGCTAAAGGCGCTGTATAAGTAGGCGAGGCCAACGATGAGATCGTTGTTCACACAAGTTCCAGACTTGTTACTTCTTTCCCAGAAGTAAGACACAGGATTACACTGAAATACTGTGACCAAGAAGAAGGCGCCACCCGCCACAACTGAGGTAAGCATGGCGGCGTATAGGATCCAGGTATGAATGCGCCTGAAACTGATCCTGAGGAGCAGGAAACCGATAGAGAATTTGGCGAAGATCATGGCCCAGCAGTAGAAAACGTAGCAGAACCACCAACAATGTCTTGCCCTCTCGACATTCTCAGTCGACAAGTCGACATGATGCATCCCCGTACCGTAGCGTATTCCAATGTTTGAAGAGACAATATAGAATATGAAGAGAAGCTGGTTTGGTCAGATAGTTCCAACATAGTCCAGTGATCAAGACGTACCATAGCCAGACCCATAAGCCAGTCATCAATACCAAAGGCCTTGACCATTTTTATCCGAACGAAACATCGCAGCGAATATGCTATTACAGCAGTAGTAACAAAGGCAATGTTGACTGCAAGCAGCTCTGGACCACGAGTCGGAGCCGACATGCTGTGTTGCTCGAGGAGTTGCAGCGCGTGTCAAACGGGTCACCCAAGCACCAGGTACCTTCTCGAGGAACTGCCTTCTTTTCAAATGCCCTGCACATGATAGTCGTTTTGTGGAGCTCAACAGCGGATATTGCCACGTGAAGTGGGTCTGGCCGTCTGGGGTCTGGCTCTGAGCTCTTGTTTCCATCTGCAGGTTCCTGGTTCTGTTTCAGGGTGTGCACTTTGCCTAACATGGATGATTACCCGTTGCCTAATGTCAACCATGCCAATAGTAGTTGCCGAGTGTTTTCCTTCGCGTGGAGACTCCGTGGCCATGACAAGCGAGGCGGTCATGACGATAGTGACTATCACTAAAAGGATGGTTGATATCTATCTAAAGTAGAACAAGTAGCTAGCTATTCTCGAAGCTTGGGGGAATGATGGCATGTTGACTCAAACATACAGGGCTGGTCGCGGCACGAGGACGATCAGGGCGGTGCGTCGAGGCGCCATTAGCTGCACCGCATGCAGTAGACAAAAGTGAAACCGAGGCTACACGAATCGTTGATGATGATCATGGATGGTTAGAAGGTCAGGTCTAGCATGGAGCAACATGGACCTGCCACTTGAACCTACGCGATGGATGGGAACCACGTGCAAACTAACCGCATCCACACCCTTACTAACCTAGTATGGTCAGCTTTGCAACCCATTTCGCATGAATTATGCCGCACCAATAAGTACCCTACACAATCACTACCTCCACATTGTCACATAGCGACATGCCTCGTCCATGGCCCCACCAAACCGGTACGGTAGTTTACATCCAGACGTACCCATTGCGGATGCGGGTGCAGGTTGAATTTTGACTTCGTTGGACGCCTAGTTGACGACTGAACGTAAGCGGTACTCCTTATTAGCCGTTGCCAGATATGCCATGGCAGTCCCTAGCCTAGAACCTCGTTGTTGATGCTCGCAACAAGGACGCAGTGGCCATCTTAGCCTGCGGATTAGCCGAGTTTTCCTTGGATCATGCATGCAATGGGCAGAAGACGGATGTACCTCCGATTTACTGTGGCACCCTTCACGAATCACGATAGCAAATTTGACTACCTCCCCTTTTTCGGTAGACACCGGGATCAGGGATACGCGTGCTCACAGGATAAAGCGTTGACCATCTGTTTTCGCGCTCAAGCGCTCAAGCGCTGCCCAGGGTGGGTATGCTGATTGTAAATACAGCGACGCAGCTATGTATCCGAGGCTCCTTCACCCAAAGCGGGAGGTGGGACTTCGCCGAGCAACCCCACCCCCTTACAGCAGGGCGGTAGTTGAACAGTCCCTGGTCTGCTTGGATGGATTTCAATGTGATCCAATTCACTTTCTCCCATCTTGCATTAGCAGCTAGCACGGCTAACTCGAACGACATCTACCTATGTCACGCTATTTACCTCGGCAAGGCACGCTGGCCAGCAAGACCGTTGGCAAATACACCAATGCCGACACCGTTCTTCACTACAGTTACCGGCAGCCCAGCCACTCGCTAGAGCCCGCCACAAGTCACAATTCGAAACTTGGGCAAAACTTTGTGTGAGCTACACGTAAGTGACATAATCAAAAGGCTGAGACCCGAGCAGTTCCCTTTATTTCAGTTCACCTCAAGGCGCAACTTTTGGGCATGCTTACGCCAGCATGATTTTTTGCAGATCTCGCGTCATGCTAGCGTAGACAGACACAAAATACAGGCACACAGTCCAGTCACACCGCCAGTATAATAGCGATAGGCATTAGTAGGACCTTGGCGACGATTATCGGAAGATATCCCAATGTTGTTATTGGTAATTGTGTTGTTTCCTCAACCACCACTGCTGCAGGTGAGTTTACAGAAGAATACACAAGTCATGTTGTGCAGTAACAATGCGATCACGAAGTCCGTGCGATATCTGATAGCGCGGAGGCCTTGGCATGCCTGACGGTTTACCAATGGGCGGGACTGCTGGATAATCGGACAGTCGGGCCACCAATGAAACAAATTGCTTAGCCGACGATCACGCCATTCTGCAAGCAATCATTGATGTCTTTTGCTTCGGAGCACTATGAAACTGCTTCTACGGTTTGACACACGCCTCGCCATCCAGGCACCATCCAGGCACCAATCAGCCCAGCACTACGTGCCGCCGGTCACCAAGCAAGATATCATGTCTCTGAAACAGGATGATAAGCTGCCAAGCATAACCTCAACCTGACCCCTCCTCCTCCTTCATATCTGCTACACAAAATCGCTGGGATACTACACACCCATGGATACTGTTCTCTGCATGTAGGTGCACATGACCAAGACATGGACTGATCGCAACGGGAAGCTTACAGGTTCTTCGTTGCTGCCGCACTGGACCAAGTATGCATCCAAAGCAGGTTTATGCACACCGCGCTCCAAGAACCACGACTGAAAAAATTACTCATGCGTAGTACACTTTCGATCAGCTACAACTCCAAGCCTTCAAACTCTAAGACTTTCCGTGCACAATATGTCTAGGCAATCATATATGTGCTTCGGGAACTCGGTCACTGTGCTCGGTCACTGCGGCTTTGAGGCATCGCAGCTAGCAGCATCTTATATATAAAAAAAAAAAAAGAGACAACCAAAGTGACCGAGCAGTCGAGTATATAAACAAATATGTAGTGATCCCTCCTATTTACCATAGAAATCTTTAGAATCCATTCTGACCGTCTAAACAATTCACTCCCACACAAAATGACCTCAAACATAGTCGCACCTAGAGTTGTGAAAATCGATGGAGTATGGCAGCTCGAAGGGTAAGACTGCCCATGCCCCCCTCCCCTGCCCCAAGATTCCACACCGCCCCTCCTTAAACACTAACCCACCTTCCAAACCCACAACTTAGTCCTGCGCAGCAAACCCCGCGAAGACCTCCAAATCCTCGCACGCTACAACCCCTCCAACCTCCCCGGCAAAACCATCCTCGTCATCCTGATCGACTTCCCGCCAAATGGTGCCACTCCGTCACATCGTCACGGCGGCGCAACCGCCATCGCCATCCCCTTCTCCGGCAGTTCCATCAACCAGATGAACAACGATCCACCCCAAGCCTACGGGCCCGGCGAGTTTTGGTATGAAGGGCCAGGATGCCACCACCGGATGAGCGCGAATGCAAGCCAGACGGAGAGAGCCAAGTTCTTTGCTATCCTCATCGTGGACGATGACGTCATTGGGGGAAAGGACGGGGTTGACTTTGGTGCTACGTTTGTGCTGGATGCCGAGGTGGAGCACGGAGAGAAGCCCGCGAGTAAGTAAGTGGTGGTGAGGCGGGGGAGTGGTTTTGAACGGCTTGTTCTGCATGGAAGCTGAGACGTGATGACGACGACGACGACGACGACGACGACGACGACGATGTCCTGGAGCACCGAGGATAGGGAAGGCCCAAAGAGGTTTGCTTTACTAAATGGCGGCTGGATGTTGCTCTGGAGCGCTGCAGGCTCATGCTACAAATATGTGTGAATTCGTTTGCGCTTGATAGCGGCACAGAGTGTTGCTAATGAAGTTGTAAATTCTTAGTGCGGCAGCATTCAAAGTCTTGGAGAAATAAAATCAACCTCTATCCAAGTTGTGTTTTTGGTAGTGAAATGATATTCCACTCCCCGGTGATATATGGACTTATCCCAATTCATTCCTAACTGGCTACTCCTCGCCAATCAAGCCTCGTATAAACTTCCAGTTCGGGCCAGCCCGGCCGTTTCCAATGCACCGACAAGTGCGTTTGAAGATAGGCCAAGCTCTGGATCGACTTGGCTGAGTTTGCGAGCCGGCCGAGACACTGGCACCTCCGCGTCGATATCAAACTGCAGTTTTCCTTTCGTACAACCATATCGCATCGAAGTTTTCGGATTGCAGGAGTACATAAAATTTGATCTTCGCCCCAATAGTACAAAAGAGACCAAATCGATATAACTAATATTGAAACAGTGAAGTGGCTCGCCGGGCCCCCCCGGAGTAATGGAGATGAGATTATAGGAGGGAGAGTTATAGCCTACGTCAAGAGATCTCTATACTATTCAGTACTAAGAGCAACATGGAAGTAGGCAGATGTTGTGTATTCGTGTTTCTTTCAGATCGACCATTACCCGCATGTTTTGAAAACAAGACGCCAATAATGCAATGCTCCTACTCGCTAACCACACCATTCGCCATCTTGCCCTCTAGATCCGCGCCCTTGAACTTGAATTTCTTTACTCCCTTGACGCCAACATTGACCTTGAAGACGCTACCAGCGAACTCGTCGGCACCCTTACCATCTGGCCCACTTGTACCGCCAGCGCTCGTGACATATAGGTCCTCGCCGACAAAGCATGGGCATGTTGGCTGTTGTGTGGGTACCTTGATTTCCGCAACGATTTCACCCTGGGGCGAAATTCTGAGCACATGGCTTCCGCCATGGAGTGCAGTCCACATGTAGCCCTCCTCGTCAAGAGCGTGGCCGTCCGGCACTGCGTCTTTACCGTAGCGGTTGTCCTCGGGCATGACGAAGAAAGGTCGCTTATTCGTTATTGCTCCGGTTTTGACATCGTAGTCGAATTGGTAGATGGTTTTGAACGGGCTGTCGGCCCAGTACATTATAGTGTCATCCTTATTCCATGCCGCGCCATTGGGGATCGTGATGTCGTTGAGAACGCGGTCGAGACTACCGTCTGTGTTGAGACGGAACAATGCTCCATGCTCATCCCATTCTGAGGTTAGTGGGTCAAACATGAAGCCAGCCCAGAATCTCCCTTGAGAATCGACGGCGCCGTCATTGCCACGGTATTTGTGGGGCTTTCCGGCCTGGACTTCAGCTTCATCCCAGACTTTCTTGATCCAGCGGTATTCGCCGGTTTGCTTGTTGGCAATGCCGAAGCCGAATTTACCACAGAAGGCAAATTCGCTGGGGTTGCCTTCGATATCCGTTGTGCATCTATACTGGCTGGTTAGTTGACAGTCATCCGCTTCTATTTGAGCCAGCGTACCCTATTGAAACGTCGAACTCTCTAAGAATCTTGTGACTTGATGGACCGACGTTTAAATCGACAAGATGAACTATTTGTTTCTCTACGTCTAGGAAACGGAGTGTGTTTGTGTCATCCTCCCAGAAAGGGCCTTCACCAAGTGAACAGTTCAGCTTGAGCCATGGCTATAATGTGTTAGTACCTTCTTTATCTTGAATCGACGTGCACTCCAAGACATGTGATGACGCCTGCAACCCAGAGGTGAAGATGAATGGCCTCAGCGGGGCGCACGCGCAAGCCCCCCCCCCACCATCCATCCCACTTCAAATCAGCCGCATGTTGACGTACCTCTGTAATCTCGTATTTCTTGACCTCGGGCATGGTGGTGTCGGTTGTCCTCGCAGGCGTGTTTGTTCCGCTCTCGACGTCCTTGGCGGCTGTTGTTATGTTTTGATGTTGCTGGCTGGTCTTCCCAGCAGGCGCCCCGTCCGTGAAGGCGCCTCTGAGGGAGGCCCACAATTTGGATAGCGTCGCTCCCATTTCGAGTGACGTCCCGACAAGCCGCGGTTGTTGTCCTTGGGCTACCACTGTTTTGATCCTCGCCCGTGTCTTAAGTGCGATTCTAAATTCCACCCCGAGGATCCAACAGGCTCAGCTCTTTGCGCGGTAATCAGGAGGTTGCTTGCGATGTCAATTAATTCGCCCGTATGATTGACGTGGGCCGTGGGACAGGACGGGACAGGGCGGGACGAGGAAATAGAGATGACCGAAAGACTAGAAAGGTTTGCCGCAGCATCACGGCGGGCCATGGTACATATCATATCCTATCCATCTTGGATCCTTCACGCACCTCACAGAGTGCATTCGGTCCTGCGGTACGCTCGGACGGCATACGACAGTCCCAACAGCTCATGGAAGCTCATTTACGACGTGCGACCCATAGCTGCTCGTTTCAGCGGAAGCAAGCATAGGCGACGGTACGCAAGCAGTATAGTGGGTTGTATTGCTGATAGAAATTGGGATTGATGAGGCAGCGATAGAGAAGAGCATCGGCTGGACGGTCCGTGGACGCCCAGTGCAGCGTGCACGTTTACATCCCACGGGGAGCAACAAATCGCCGTTCCGGTTGGACGAGGTTAGTGGGGCGTGTTCATGTCCTTGGACTACGATGCATTGTCCCGTATGTCCCGGCTGAACAAGCTCATGCCAGGCCATCTGATACTTGACTTTATCCATTGCAGCGCCGCCCGTGGGGTGGTTTTGCATATTAACACCCGGAAGCGCCACATGGGAGGACCTGCAGGGCCATTTAGACACCGATCTTGGACGGAGATCGCAATGGTTCGAGATCAGTTTGTTATTGCGGCCAAAAAATGCTGCTGCTAGTGCCTTTCGCCTCCGTACAGTGAACGCCTGCCACCCCGGCAAAGCGGCTCTGGTAAGCTCAGTCGAGAGTAGTATGGGGCGCTACCCGGTTTGTCTTCAACCACGGCTCGAAAACCTGGCGACAGTGTAAGATCACCTCGGAAATTTATATGCAGTATCTGCGGTAGACCGAGATGACCGCTCATCTATGCTACTAGGAAATATGAATTCGGCCAATGAATGCACTCTTTCAAGACTTCAAGTGTTGATTGCTGAGAGAACCAGCGCCACCCCACCCGAACACCAACAGGTACATATGGGTATATTTGTGCAGCAAAAGGTCCACCGGGATTTCTCTAGCATCTGGTGCTTCGGATTAGATGGTATGGCTGTAACATCATCGCACTCTACGAAGTATCGATTCAATGAATATGCGGTCTCTTCCAGCTCCCAACACTACATCATGCTGCAGCTCATCAAACTTCTACGTAATACACACTGGATGTCGGCAGTGCACTAGCCAGTCACGTGTGGTATCAATAGCAGAGCTTTGGAATTAAACACGTAACAAGTTTAGGGGAGTTCAATCATTGTCACCGTTACATATATTAGCGTAGTTTCTTAAGTGCAGCACGAGCAGTCATTGCAGCTCGGGTCTCGAATTGTAGGAGGGGCTGCACACGTCTTCTGGGGTGTATACGGCCGCGTCGTAGTGGTAGGTCCATTACCATTTCGTGTTGTCACCTTGACTAGAACAGGAATCGCAGCTCCTGTATTTAAACCGAAGACACGGTGGCCCAAGACTATCGCGAGAAGTCAGGATAGTTTCAAGATAGCCATAATCAATAACTTACCGCGTAACAAGCTCGCAATTTCACCAGAATGCGAAGAAATTGAGATATATGTGCTATCGTCGTTGGAGAAGATATCGTCTAGCACGGCCTTGGATCGAGCGTCTTGGTTTTCGCGCGGCTCGGCGAACAGCTCTGTCCAATATGGATCTTCCTCTTTGAATCCTTTTTCGAATTTGAATGTTGGAAAATTTTTCGCTATATACGATTTAGAGCTTCGACGATCGCAAGTATGGGCGCTGATGCCCTCCCGTAAGAGCTCCTTTACAATAGGGACAAAGGGGGTTTTGCGAGGTAAATCCAGCCCGGTAAAGGTAAGCTTTGCGGTATCCAGACAGCGGTATAGCGGGCTGGTATAGAACGTTTCTGGTGGGATGATCTTTTCATCTTTGATCAGATGAGCCCAGAAGCTTTTGACGCGAGTTGCTTGCTGGGCGCCAACGGGTGTGAGTTTTGCGTCGGCCCATGTAGCTGTCGCATTGCCGTCGAGTTCAGACCAGTAGCAGTTCCAAGCCGGAGTGCCAAAGAAGGATTCGGCAGCATTGTGATACCCTTCGCCGTGTCGGCCCATGAAAAGGAGAGAATAGCGCTCGTTGCAAGGGGCTCTCTCGTTCAGTGTCGAGACATAGTGCTGAAAACGTTGCCATTGAGTTGACTGTTTGCGATCGGGACAGGTTGAATCAGAAGGGTAGGTGCGGTTGATGAGGCCAAAATTGGCGCCTATGAAGTCGAAGCCCGAGGGATTAGTTGAATTATCGTCTTGGAGAAAGACGCCGGTCACGACAGTGTAGTCGATGTGCTTTGTGTGTGAGTATGCATGGACAGAAGCAGCAACAGCCAGGCCATGCAGAAGAGACGAAGCAAGCATGGTCGAGGGCTAGATGTTAGGCGAGCGTAACGGCAGCCGACGGCCGGGCCCTGCCACGTTTGGAGTTATCTGAGCCTTTTATGAGCTTGCTCAAGATTGGAATGAATCCAACGGCTGAACGACGAAAAGCGAGGGCAAAACCAAAATGTCGGTCTCGTGGCCAATCAGCAGGAAACGTGACCCGGCTGCCTCCCCTGTCCACGCCTGGTGCAGAGGGGAGCCGCAGCGACCTTCCTATGTTGTATCATTGCCTAGCCTTGGAATGAAGCCTCTGTGCACTGCAACGGGCTAGCGAAAAATTGATGCATGGCAGCATGATTAGGAGGCCAGCGGCGCCAAGGACTCGAGCCCCTCGGCTGTGGCTGCTGTCAGACAAGCTCCACAAAAAAGTTGAGCTCGGGGTGGTGAGAGGCTGTGCCCGCACCACAACCACGAACCACGACGGCGAACATGTTCGAGAATGTGTGCGCCATCCCCCTTGACCACGAGCTGTTTGCACAGGCCATCCATCCGGAAGAGCCAATCATTGCCGTAGGCCTTGCGTCAGGGCACATCTGCGTATACAGGCTGCCTGCAGGCGCGAGCGATGACAGCGGCAACGAGACGACATTGGCGTCAGAGAACGGCTTCGGGCACATAGAAACAGCGTGGAAGACGAGGCGGCACAAGGGCAGCTGCAGGACTCTCGGCTACAGCATCGACGGCTCGTCGCTGTATTCAGCCGGCACAGATGGCATCGTCAAGGTTGCCGACTCTGCCACCGGCCAGGTGACGGCCAAGATTGCCGTGCCTCTGGATCCGTGGGTGCTTCGACATCACGTGCATGCATTTCGAGTACTTACACCACATAGAGCCAACAATGGCATCGATGCGCCCACCCTAGTCCACGCCTTGTCGCCCCAATCGCTCATCCTCGCAACCGACTCCTCGGCGCTCCACATCTACGATGTCCGCGACCTGGGCCCCAAATCGGTGCTCAAGCCCCAGGCCACACACCGCCCACACGACGACTACATCTCGTCTCTGACCCCTCTTCCCCCCACCGAGGCGAGCACGAGCGGGTTCAGCAAGCAATGGGTCACCACCGGCGGCAGTACCTTGGCTGTCACTGACCTGCGCAGGGGTGTCATGGTCCGTAGCGAGGACCAAGAAGAAGAGCTGCTGACCTCAACCATCGTCACCGGCCTGTCCAAGAAGGGCACAAGCGTGGGCGAGAAGGTGCTCGTAGGAGGGGGAAATGGCATTCTTACACTGTGGGAACGAGGCGTTTGGGACGACCAAGATGAGCGCATCCTTGTCGATCGTTCTAAGGGAGGCGGCGAAAGCCTGGATGCCATCGCACTTTTGCCAGACGGTGTTGGCCCCAGTGGAAAGATTGTTGCCGTAGGTCTGGGCAACGGTGGACTGCGCTTTGTCAAGCTCGGGCCTAATAAAATCATTGACGAGCTCAAGCACGATGAGCTATCTCAGGAAGGCGTCATTGGCCTCGGGTTTGATGTTACAGGCAGGATGATCAGCGGTGGTGGCAAAACCGTGAAGATATGGGGTGAAAAGACGTGGCAAGACGTCGAAGATGACGAGGATGACGAGGATGAGGCCGAAGATGAGGCCGAAGATGATGCCCCTACCAACGGCAAGCGGGGACTTGACAGCGACGAAGACCAAGATAGTGATGACGACATGGAGGATAGCAGCGAGGAAGATGAGCCCAAGCAGAAGCGCAAGAAACGAAAGAAGGGAAAGGGCAAGCAGCAGAAGGGCCACGGCATCCTCCACTTCTCAGGTTTGGCTTGAAAGACCATAACAGTCACACGCAACTGTGCATCGCGACAGTTAATTTCGAGGTCGCATAAAGACTCATTGAGCACTTGACCACGCATTGGGCACAGCTACTTTACACAGGTATGGCGAATGTCATAGCCGGGCGGTCTCATGAGCTTACCCATGACAGTAGACTCCACAATTCTCAATATATCCTTGACTATGTTATGCTGTGTCTGTTGCATTCTTCTGTTTGAATGTCTGTGGATTTCAATAGCTATTGAGCCTGTTTTAATGACTTGGTTTTTATGTAGATGTTCTGCCAAGATAAGTTCATGCGGGCTGCAACCTGACGTTTCAGCCTCCAGAACTTTCAGTTTCAAGGCTTTCACATTTAAATCCATAAACATCTGGTCATCGAACCAAGATACAACATGGCAAGTGCTAACTGGTCCCCACATTTCATTGACCGTCCCGTTGAACACGGCACTTTGTGTTCTCGTGCAACAAACGAGCAAGGTGCGACTCTACCCCTCTGAATTTCAATCATTGAAAGTTGCTACTCACCACAATATCGAGATCAGCTATCTGCAACTGTTATCTTTCCTGGAATAAAGAACTCCTCGCTGCAACCAGTGTTTTCCAGCCTGCGACTGCCGACCCGCCCAACTCGCTCGGGACATTCGAGGATCACGAGCGAGCTGACCTGCAAGACTTTGTTCACAAGAAGAAACCTCTGAATGATGCGCTGATAACACAGCGTTTAGCCTCTTCTGAGCTCTATCAACCTCTCGTGCAGGGTGAGATCCGCATTTTGGAACTCAAATCCAACAAACCTGGAGCAAGGCTAGAGGGATGTCTACATATCGTCAATGTTGACTTTCAACATCCTGAAAAAATTTACAAAGGCGGCACTGGTCTGACAATAAGGCGAGAAACAAATCATGCTGTATCGGTCGTTACCGGAAACCCAGTGTGGTATACAGCGCTGAGCTATGTGTGGGGTCTTGGGGGGCCAGATCAGGCTATATATTTTACGGCCGATAAATCGGTTGCAATCACCAGCAGCCTTGCAACCGCCTTGCAACGCCTCCGCTCGATTGAGCATAATGTCTTCCTCTGGATTGACCAGATCTGTATCAATCAGCAAGACCTTAAAGAGAGAGGACAGCAGGTCTCATTGATGAATTTAGTTTACTCCCATGCAACCAACACTATCATATGGTTGGGCGATGAAGATGGTCAAGAGCCTAGACTTGCCTTCGAGACGATGGAATATGTTTGGGCACGGCTGCAAATGACCGAGGCGAAGATAACGTTGGCTGATTTCGAGAGGCTTGTCTTCCCACCACCGGACCATCGATCGTGGGAAGCAATACGTCAACTTCTTCGAAGATTCTGGTTTGGGAGGCTGTGGACCGTACAGGAAGCTGTACTTTCGAGGAATGGGTTCGTACGATGCGGCGAGGCCCAAGCCTGTTGGGAAGATGTTGCTGCATGGTGTTATGTTCTGCAACAGTGTGGCCTGTTGAGGTGGCTGGAAACCAGTGGACCAGATGGTAAAAGTTGTGATCCTTCTCATGATACGAAGAAGGCACTCTCTGGGGCTTCAGTGATCATCGATTTGGAATCGAGTCGCCTCAATATCTTGACGGATCCATCGAAAATTTCCCTATTGAACATTTTGGTTCGAACAAGGTACGCTCAGGCAACAGACGCAAGGGACAAGGTTTACGGCGTGCTCGGTATCTCAGAGTCCACCATAGCTGTTGACTATTCGCCGGAGAAGAAGCCTAGAGATGTTTATTGCGAGGCAAGTCGTACGCAGCTGCCAGGACGTATCTACCAGCTACTAAGTTGCGTTGATCACGATAGTCCACTAGAACCTTCCTGGGTTCCCGATTGGAGTACCACTCGTGTGACAGAATCACTAGGATATTTGACCAAAGCATGGACTCTCTATGTTTGCGGATGGAAACCAAAGACTGACAGCAGCGACTTCGCCGGCAGGCCTGGCAAAGTTATCGTGAGTGGAGACGAGAAAAAGATAACTTTATCTGGCATCTTGTTTGACAAAATAACTACCCTGGGGGACGTATGCCAAAACCCAGCGCTCGATATTGATAGTCTCCAAGCCGGTAATGCGGAATGGGCTTCGTATGTCCAGATTGTCAAAGACACCTGTATCGATAAGGAGTACCCGACCCCAAAGACCTCCGTATATGATGCTTTCTGGCGAACACTTGTGGCAGGGCGTGATGGCTCAGGCGTCGGTACACCTACTCAAGACCACAGTGACGTCTTCAGTCTAATACTAGATTCCATCACGGGCCAGATGCCATCTCTGCCGGGCCAAATATACAGCCCAAGGCGTCAGAAAGGCTTCTTCACTTTAAATAACCTTCGAACAAGGCAACCAGCTAAGACGCTAGCAGACCTGCAATTGGCAATGCGGTCTAGTCTCACCATGCGGCGCTTTGCTATAACCCAAAGGGGCTATTTTGCACTCGTGCCAAGAGGTACAAGGGAGGGAGACTATGTCGTTGTATTTGATGGAGGATGTGTACCCTACGTAGTCAGGGATGCAATGAGCGGTGGCACAACGAGTCAAGAATATGTGCTCCTCGGAGAGTGCTATGTACATGGCATCATGCAAGGTGAGGTCATGGCCATGCCTGATATGAAGTTTGAGGATGTAACTTTAGTGTAAATCAGTCTACACCATTCTCAACGTCGACGACATGTGCGAAAGGGTGTGCAAAATGTGAGCACGTAGGTCAGACTGTCGCTCACTAATTGCAAATCTTACAGCTAGCCCACGATAATAGATAGTAGTACCGGGACTCTTGACGCCATGGGACCCAGACTGGGCATCCTTGGTCGAGTGGCGACGAAGCGTACCGGGTCACACGAGAGGCCACTTCATATGAGGCGGTACTGCGTCCCTGGTTTCATGGGGTAAGTCATATAAATGCGTCCAAGCCATTGGCCAACAACAAGCTCGCTTAGCATCAAAAAGAAGATTCGACACGTCTTCTAGATTGCTCAATATATCCACGCCCCAAGTTCTATACTACGGCTGTGTGACCTCCGGCATGAGATCGGTATCGCTGCACTTGGTAGGACTACTGTGGAAGTTAAGGCGCGGCATATCGACATATGAATGGCGGAAGCTTCCAAAGACGGGGCCGTGCGCATCGAGTCGCAATGATGAGGCTTTACTGCCTTGGGCCTGAACTATCTGGATCATGGATCCGACTTTGTTGATGAAAAAATTCTAGGGGTTAGGTTGAAAAGTGGAGATTTCAAGCTCATAGGATTGTTTATAAATCAGCTCGAAACTTCGCAATTCACCTCATCCAACCTGCAGCACCCCAGCGAACAACCAACTAACAAACAAATCAATATGAAGTTCTCAACTCCCCTCGCCCTTGCTGCTGCTGCAGCGTCTTCTGTCTCAGCACACACAATCTTTCTTTCTGTCAACGACGGCAAGGTTGGCGACGGTGTCCGCGTACCTTCTTATGACGGACCTATCAACGACGTCTCCTCCAACGACATCGTCTGCAACGGCGGCCCCAACCCTACCCAAAGTACCAGCACCGTCATTACTCTCCAGGCTGGCTCAACCGCTAAGCTAACATGGCGCCACACCCTCACCTCTGGCCCCAACGACGTGGTTGATGCCAGCCACAAGGGCCCCGTCATGGCTTACCTCAAGAAGGTCTCAGACGCAAAGACCGATTCCGGCATTGGTGGCGGATGGTTCAAGATCTACCAAGACTCTTTTGACGGCACCAAATGGGGTGTCGACCGCCTGATCGCCAACCAAGGTGTCCAAACCATTACCATCCCCAAGTGCATTGCTCCAGGCCAGTACCTGCTCCGTGGCGAACTTATTGCGCTTCACGCTGCGAGTTCGTCAATGGGTGCTCAGTTCTACATGGTAAGTTCCATACACTTCATCAGCCTGTCGTACCATCACTGACCTTGAATAGGAATGCGCGCAGATCAACATCGTTGGCGGCAGCGCGGGCAAGACTCCCGCGACTGTGAGCTTCCCCGGCGCGTACAAGCAGAATGACGCTGGTATCATTTACAACCTTTACAACGGCCAGAAGACCTATACCACTCCTGGCCCTGCAGTGTTTACATGCTAGATGATTGGAGATGAAGATGCCGTTCTTGTACATAGTTTAGCAAGCGTGTTAGAGAGCATATCTCGAATTTTAGACATTAAATGATTCGTGAGCCAGAGGCTGTGATATAGTGTGTTTTGGTATTCCTATCGAGGCTTATCATATAGCAGTTAAGCAATTAGCTTATCTTTCCTAGCATGTTCAGGCTTTCGACTTAGCCGAAGACTGGATGCTTATTCGTTGTGAGGGTTGCGGTATTAGCATCCGCATGATGCAATGAGTTAATGCCCGGCTACCATGACTAGATAGGTAACTCGACAAGCATGCCGTGATGGAGGTTACATCGTCAGCCCGCTCTTCCGCGTCGTCAATACTTAGCACCCAATCGCAGCACATGGAGAAGACCAAGAATGTTGGGCTGGGACAGCACAAGTATTGATAGCCATATCTGCATCGGGTTGGAATTCTGTTCATATTACAAACTCGTTGAGGGTATCAGCTCGTCTCCTGTTCTGTTTCTGGGGTGTTTTGTTCTGACTCAGGAGTCTCGTGTTCTGCTTCCTGCTCCTCCAGGAACCTCAGTATAGTCCAGTCGAAGGCGTTGTCATACTGGAAGCGCTTGCGGTAGAATAAACCGCGGAATAGGCGCCGTAAACGACCATTAGTCGAGTTTCTCGTCCAAGCGGATAAGCTCAAAGTACTGCTTGAACTCAACAGGAACGTCATTGAAGAGACTGCGCTTCTCTGATCGCCGCTTTTTCTTTAAGATGATCTTCTCTTTTTCCTTAGACTTACACTTCAGACCCTGCCATGGAAGTGAACCTTTAAGAAAGTGCAAAAGGGCATATCCAAGAGATTCCATGTCATCACGAGGGGATTGCTCTGTAGTGACGGATTAGAAAGGTCTTGTATACGACTTGCTGCGCCTACCTTTTCCTAGATGTACGTTGATGCTAGAATGTCGCAGCGTGCCGACCACGGGGTGGATCTGTCTGCCCGGATCCTCAATCTCTTTAGCCAGACCAATATCCGTCATGTAGACGGTATTGCCTCGCGTGCCAATACCCATGAGCAGATTGTCTGGCTTGACGTCTCTGTGGATATAACCTTTCGAATGAATATACCGGAAGCGAGGGATGAGCTGGTCCACAAGCAACAGCACAGTCTTTAGGGAGAATTTCCGGCCGCAGTAGTTAAAGAGGTCCTCGAGGTTTGGCCCCAAGAGCTTAAATGCCATCACATTGAATTCGCATTCGGAGCCATACCAGTATACTCGTGGGATGCTATTACCGCCATCAAGTTTTTTGTAGATTTCAACCTCATTGTTGAGGTGTGAAGGACTAACGTCGAGGTTCTCGAGTTTAAGAGCAACTTCTTGACCGGTTTCGAGGTGATGGCCTGCGTTGATTAGTCGTTGTCATAAATGTTATAGGACAGGCTCTTACCTTGGTACACTTCGCTGAACGAACCACTACCTAGTCGAAGGTCTAGCTGATATTTGCCTCGCACGATGAGAGGCTTCATAACGAGAGCGTGTAGAAAAACAGAGATACCAGGAAGTGAGGGCACGTGCTGCTACAGGCGCTCGTCTATGAGGGTGACGCGCTAAATATCGGCTTGAACTACTATGGTCCAGTATGGCTTGAACAAGGGAACAACGCCACCCGCAAGGGAAATGTAATTTATTGAGTAATTTGTTAACAGCCAGCATCTTGGCAATTAGATCCAGACGAAAACGCGTTCAATATTTGGCACGCCCACCTTGAGCATCAACCACTACCTTCATCCGATGTAGCATACTCTGTATAAGCTCATCAAAGATCAACTCTAACACGGCATCCCAAGCAATTTGTGCAGTCGTCTTCACTCGCTTGCTAAATATATTAGAATTTACTCCAGATTTGTGCTCTTAGCTGACAGATCTAGAATCTTGAACTTTTATGTGTGCTGTGCGCATACAAGAGGGATCATGAAAGGATGTGTATGTAGGTCTCGCGCACAGATGAAATGTGTATGGAAGATTCACGCAAGCCATACTCATTCTTTTGAGATCCCCCTTTGGGATCCCTGTGTAAAAGCCCCTCTAGTGAAACTTACTAGGGGCGGAGGAGGAATAGTAGTTGACTTCCACCCTTCGTATTTATACAGCGCGTGTAGTAAACTTCCATTGCAGATATCTATATACCCTCCCCTTCCACCCTCCTACGGCCATAATGCCTCCACAACAAAAGCTGAGGTCCCAAAAACGAAAAAGAAAACAAGTACCCAAAGCAGTGCCAACAGTAGAGCCAGAATCGCAACCACAACAACCGCCCGCCAAAAGCCAAAAGCAGTCAGACTCATCGCAGGGCAAGACCCCTCCAGAGTTCTGGGACAATCTTTCGCGGGTGCCGCTCTGTCCTCGTGCGCTTCGAGAGTTCAACAGACGGGCAATTCGGCCCCTTGCCCCAAAACAGCGCGCAAAGGGTGACGTTAAAGACAGTCAAGCCAAACAGCTTGAGCGCTTTGCTCGGCGTGGTGGTCCAAACCTGTGTAGCATCCAAAGAGTTGGTTCTATCTTTGCCATGCTGTAGAGAAGGTATGCTAACTTTTTACAGTACCTAGGATAGGAGATACAAGTCAAATTGAAGTCGGAACATAATCGATACAACCGGTTGAGCGCCCCAAACTTGAACGCGATGCCGACTACCTTGCCCACCAAAGATGCTACCTTTGAACAAGCACTTATCGATAATGGTATCTATCCGCCAGGACTTAGTGATGCTCGCCTGGACGACTTGGAGGAGATATTAGAGAGACTACGACAGCGCCGTGCGCCTCCGGAAATTTCTCAGGAAGAGTTCTTGTATTTCAGCCATGCGGGTGAGGAAGCCACAACGGAACAGGAAGTCATGGGCACAGTATTCCCGATGATCGAAGGCAAGACGGATACCCCATCGGGCTACAATCAGTTGTTCAACAAACTCAAGCGAGTTATCCGCTATAGCTCGAAAATGCAACCAGACTACTTCAACAGCTCTCGCCCAGCAGAGATCCGTCTCAAAGTCCGTAAAGACCTCAAGAAGTACATCATCCCTTCGAGCCACCGACACCAGCACGCTCTCCCAAACTTTTTCACTGAGGCGAAACGCCCGGACGGAAAGGTGTCGGAAGTTAAGCGGCAAATCACGCATGATCTTGTGGTCGGCGCCAGGGGAATGTTCAAGATGCAGTCCTATGGGCTAGATGAGCCTGTATTTGATAACAAGGCCCATACATTCGGGACGACATACCACAACGGCCGCATGCGGCTGTTCGCGATGCATCCAGCCAAGCCAAGAGGTGCGGGCAGGAAACCCAAGTACCATGCAACCAAGATTGGCCATTTTGATTTGTGTACCGATTTGGCCACTCTTCGCCTAGGTGCTATGGCATTACGCAACCTGCAAAACTTGGTGAAGGAAAGGAGAGATGAGTTCATTGCGCGTGCGAATGAGAGAGCGGATAACGACGATAGACGAAAAAAAGGCGCGCCAGCGGGGCCGTAAGAAGCATAAGAGTAAAACTAGGAATTTGCTCGCTGATAAAGACAACGAGTGAGCCGATGCGTTTGTTCAGAATCGAGTCTGCCCGAATCTTAGTTAAAAGATCAGAGCCAGCAGATCACGATTGATGTTATAGCAACCACCCTCGACACCTCTTTCACTGGCTGAGGCGCACCGAAAGAGCACAGGAAAAGGCTTGCTAGTAGGGAGTAGTGCATATCACCAACGATTCTTTGTATAGACTTGTTGTTTAGGCATTTAGTCAGCCCAATTTACTCTGTGCTCTACAACGCTACAAGTACTCTAACTAGTTGTTGGCATTAGCCATAGTAAGATTGGTCATGTTAAGCAGATCCAAAAGGGATTGGTGTGCGTTAATGAGACGCCTGCGTACGTCAAATGCGTGCCTCTTGAAATACATCATGCCAACCAGCATGTCGGAGCAGTTGGGATAGCGGCATTGGAGCCTTCTCTGATATTCGGAGAGTCTAAAGTATGTCTCCACGTGCTTCTTCAGGACGCCTTTTCGCGGTTGGTGGCGCATCCTCTATTCGTATGAGAACTCCTCATTCCCTATACAAATGAGGCATACTGGTGGGGGAGCTCCATTAGGTATAGCTATCGGGGCTGAATCTTCACAGTTTCTCTGATATCTATTGAGGCTTTAATCTTCGCTGCGACAGAAGTATCATAATTCAGCTCTTGTCTGGGTTGAGGCGGAGATTTTGTAGCCGGCGAGGAGCTTTCCCGACACGGTACTGAGCAGCAGTTGCAAATACATTCCTACTCTTTTGAGAGCCTCTCGGTTTAGTTTGTGTAGTCCGGGTTGTCGAGGCGGGAATAGCTAGTGTCGGAGCTCTGGCGGTGGTGATTGCAAGAAAAGGACTGCTGATGAGAGCTGGGACCTGATTCCGTGGAGTACTAAGCCCAACTCCATTGTAATACTTGACGATTATCTGTGCCGCAGAAGCACGCTCCATCGGGTTGACGGCTGCCGTTTCCTGAATCTTTGAAACAGCGTCGACATTTGAGGCCGCATATAAAACTGCCTCCTGAGCATCCTCAACGGACTTGAACTGATTTGAGCTCTGACGAAACCCTCCTGCATCCAACGTCCACAACATCGTGACGAAAAGTGACCAAACATCTAACTTGGACGTCTGACCCCCTTTCCGGAACATCCCAGGGGCCATATACATGCGGCTACCAGCAAAGGTTACGGCATCCACAACGCGGTTACAGAGACCAAAATCTCCGAGCTGAAATTGATATTCACCGCCCGATTGCGATACATAGAGAATGTTCTCTGGTTTCACATCTCGATGGACGATGCCGTTATATGCAAGACAGTCAAGTGCTTGAAGCATTTGCGGGAAGACGGAGTCCGCAACAGGCGTGGGAAGACCGCCACCACTCTCGACCAATGACTGCAAGGTCCCTTCTTTTAGACCCATAAATATCCCCACGTCTTGTCCATCCCAGCCTTGTGACGCGATATAATCAACGATGTGTGGCTGGCATTTATATCAGTTCATAAGTATAGGAGGATTGAAAAAGTCTTACTTACGTGGCTGATATTAGAAAGAGTTTTCACTTCACGTTTTAGAGTATGATGTAACTCTTCTCTCCAGTCCTGTAATTTTCCCGGAGGACGTGTCAATACTTTGGCAGCCATAAACTTCCCTGAGTCCACGTCGATGCATTTGTGTACGATCCCAAATCGCCCCGATCCGAGCGGAGATCCTACATTCTTATATCTCATCCTCAGCTTCCGCTCTCCCGGCGTGTGGATTCTCGTCATCCTTTGAGATGGTAAGACGGTCGGCGCCTCATCCACCGTTCGAGCGAGGCGTGGGTTCTCCTCCGCGCCACAAGGTATGCCTTCTTGGCTCTTAACCTTCTTCACTGTGTCAATAGGACCTTGATGTCATATCAACTCGAACTGAACGAGGTCGCACCCTACACCGCCCATTTCGATTATAGTGTTGAGCCCCTTCCGCACGGCAGCTCGACGGAGGCGTCCATGCTCGAACGGCGTTGCACTATCACCAGAAGCTTGAGTCGTTTGAGCGTTCGACCTGTCGTAGAGCAAAGCAACTCTAGAATCTAGGTCGATCTCGAAGGAGCACTGCACTCTTCCGATGCTGGACCCTTCTACTATGATGTCGGCGTCATTACGTCCAAGTGTTGCAAGAGTATTGCGTGACTGCGAGCGGATGTTGAAACCGACGTCGAGAGCAAGTGTACCGTCGGGTAACGTTGAGTGGAGGTAGATGTTGCTGGGGCGGGCGACCACATCGTGGGCTCGGGGGTTATAAGGTTTGAGGGAAAACAAGACAAGAGGGTGAGGTCCAGGACGAGGCATACTAAACAAGAACAGGGCAAATTCTAAAATATGGAACGCCAGAGCTAGAAAGAGGACCAAAAGTGCAGACAACACAAAGCAGATTAGAACGGAATAATTTGTCTGGTAAAGTCTCAGCGACCTGCCTTATGGTCACGAGCGAAGTGAGTACATGAGTGAGGCGTTTCATAGTCGGCCATTCGATACGAGCAGAATGGTCGAAAATCGTTGGATGAAGATATGGTAAATGTGCAGCCAATAATCTGGGCAGATTTGTCAATTGGTATGGCATCAATTGGATACGCTGCGTCTCCTGCTGAGGGGCCAGAGGCATTGTGAATCATTCGCCACCCTGCAGCCTACTATTGCGTGCTCTGATCAAGTTCAAATGTAATAAAAATTACATTAATCGAAAGTTGATGTCAAGGCAAAAATGATTGTCAGTCCTTTCGCAAAGCACCTTGGTACTGCGACCCGCCTCTCCTCCCATTCACAACTAGCGTTTCCTTCTCTTCACTGACACATCTTTCATTCATGCAGATTCTCCCACTATATCACGACATTTACCTCTACTATCACATTAACACCCCATATATGACTAGATTTGCCGGCACTCTTCGAGGTGATGGGTTGGCAAAGGTTCATAAGCTCTAGATGGCTAGAGGCGGATCCATTAGGACTCGATCGTGCAAGAACGCGGTTTAGCCAACCTCCACCATCATATACATTGAATTCATCGGGCACCACAACTCGATCTGCGAGTCCTGAGCCTCCCGAAGACGAACAGCGACGTAGAGAGCAGCGGGCGCAAAGATTCCAGCGACGGCGGAAGCTTATGGGTGAGCGCTCTGCCTCACTTCCTCTCGAACAATTCCTAGCCCAGGTAGGCGAAGAGACGAGACGGATTTGGAATGCAAATCCACGCACGAGTTTGATGAGTGAGAGCAAAATACCTATCGGAGGTACCGAAGAGAGCGAGGCTATCGAAACGAGCAAGAAACGCTGGGTCGAGCAAGGTATCTGGAAGGACAAGTGGGATAAAATGGCCGCGGGACGGTATATGAATATTGGGAAGTGGAAGCATGAAGAACTGCTCAAGCTAGAGTCTGAATCGGAGACGGACACGGAAGCAGAATCCCTACCTCCAATTTTCAGTATTTTCAGTGTACCTCAAAAGCAGCCACAGCCGAAACCGAGACGGCCTAAGAACAATGACGAGAGGCAACGGATTACAGAGCGGCGAGCCGTACGGGAGCGTGAACGCGAGGCCTCTCGTCCATACCATCAGTTCGTCTATCAGATATCGAAGGAGCGCGAACGAATCCAAGACGAATCCACCAATGGGGAAGGGACCGACGCTGCCAACATCAACTCGAGGGCGTACGAGAATGTCAAGAACACCTGGACAAAGCGAGGGATTTAGAACGGAAAATGGGGTATACTACCTGGGATGTCGTGGAAGCATGAATCGCCTCTTGAGGATGAAGCCACCGACGATCCTGCGCCTGTTCCAGCGAACCCGTCCGTGAACGGCAGCCATGGCGCGGGAGAGGCACCAACCAGACGTATTTTTGGGTCCCTTTCTCCAGTTGCGTCAAATCATCACCAAACATCTGGCATCACGAATACGTCTCGGCAAGGACTGTCTACAAACATTGATTCCGCCGGACTAGAGAATCGCGATGCCGAGCGCTCTCCATCTACACTGAATTCATTTCGCCCTAGAACGGATAAACGGGTTCTTCGTCGTGCAACGGGGCAGACATTGCGGGTAAGTAGACAAAAGCCCTACCATAAAGATGGGCAGCCGCAGCCAGTGGCAAGTGCATCTCTTGGCCTAGTCCATTCATCAAAAGTATCAAAAACCACTAGAAAGAAAAGGCCTGGACCTCAGCGGCAGCCGAGCAGCTCTCAAGTGGGGCCCCCCGGTGGCCCACCGTTATCTGGCCCAGATATTGCTGAACCACTACCCCAGACTGCTAGCATACCCCCCACGAAGAAGCAAACGGCTACAGCCGCCAGAACCTAGCATAGCTAAAGGCCCAAACGGGATTACTTTCGCAGATTCACCAAAGAGTATAGCCCAATCAAGGCCGAAGCGGAAGGTTGCAGGCGGTCCGATATCCACGGCCTTAGCGGAACCCCAGGGAATATCCAAGAGACAGCGGTTAAGAACAGTACGGGGAAAGGCGAGAAAGAGATGGCAATTAGATGGTAGCTCGATTCATTCTCTTAAACGGATGCTGTATAGTATCTAGTATAGTGGCTCGACCATCACGTTGCTCGGGGTAGTCCGAAAAATATCGGCGAAACTTCCTGCCTCTCGTAACAGTCTCTCCGTCAGCCAACCATTCTTCCCCTCTTGGCTCGTTATAGTTCCGCATTATTACTTTCAGCCAGCCACGTCGGCTCTATCATAACTATCCTCCCTAGCAGACCCGCGCATACGAAGATTTTTCTTCTGCTGCCATCGTCAGGCTGTCAGTGCGATTCCTGAAGCAGGGCATGTAATTTCGAAAGTACTCTCATGGACCTTGCTACTCGCTGAGGTGAAATAATAGGTGTTCCCAGAGTGGAGCGCTGACTCTTTACATGCCGGCTGTCGCTTTGTTCGGGCAAATGAAGTACAAATAGGAGAACCATTGATTTCGATGCCACATGACATAATTGGAAGTTATACTCCTGTTAACGGCGATATCGTGCTTTGCAAAACCGGCTTCCCAGCAGGCATACGACACACACTTTCCCGAGATATGTCTCAGCCTTGAGACTTACTAAATCCAGTTAAGCAGGGACAAAGTCTACAAGGTATGTAATCAACGATACTTAGTATTATACTAGGTAATAAATATAAGATAACTTATGTGAAGGAGAATACAGGGTCTTTCTTTATTTTCTTATTTGTAGAGCTTTTATCCTACTAAAATATTTACCTAAACTAGTAGGTCTTTCATATTTGATCTCGAGGTTTCGAGACCCCTTAAAATACTTGTCCAAAGGGCCCAAGCGGAACGAAATTCACTCCTAGTTGGAACGTGACGGACGAAAAGATTGGTAGTAAGTAGCCATTATATTAAGTTTTACATCTAAATTACTACGGTGTCAAAGTACTGAATCTGCAACTTGTTGATTCTCGACCTGAGAATCATCGAATGCATTCGCATGCTGGACAGAGGATCATGCTAATACAACAAGATGTTATGGCAGAATCACCACCAATCTATCACTAATATATATTGTGATATACGTGCTCTACCCACTGAAGGGCAGCTTCCTCCTCTTAGTTTCCCAGATTCTGTTTTCCGTGCTGACTTCGTCGAACTTTCTTTTCCTGGTCGATTCGACAGCAGAAAAACAGGGCTCCGGGTTAAATACCTCGCTACTCCTTCGATCAAGCGAGTAGAACTTCACGGGCGATAGACACTCGTTTCCTTGTTCCGTGGTTTTTTGACTGACTAGAACATGTAGAGGAGATTTCCCTATGTCAATTCTAGCCTTCTTGCTGGGCGCTACTTGGAATTCGAGGCTCTCAAGGGAACTACAACTCCATTTTCGGGGATTCCAAGCAGCGTTTGGGTCATCGTTCGAGTACCGCTTGGATGTTGGGAGACGTGGAGATGGAACATGCGTCGACGGTGTATCGCTAGGTTCATATTCTTGTTGAGACATCCGGCGTGTTTTTGTTTTCCTTTTTGTCATGTGACGCCTTTGTTTTCGACGTTTCACAGGCGCAGTGCATTCGCTATCAGCATCATCATCCGTGTAGAAGCCGTCATCTTTGCTGGATAGAACGAGACAACCAGGACCACTTTGGGTGTGTGGAATACCAATGGGTGAATATTCCCTTGCAAAGCCATGCTGAAAATGCGTATACCTTACAGCGCTGTGTGCATACATGTGTTCGGCTTGTTGCTATATCATTGTGTCAGTCAGCATTTCTTCTACCTCATTAAATGTAACATGCCTCAAAACTCATCCACTCCAAGTCAAGTTGACAGAAGGGACAATCGACATTCATCCCTCGTGGCGAAGGTCGCAAAAATCTACTCTCCCACTCTTCTCGGATTTGCAGTTCAACTTCGTCTGGTGTTGATAACTCGGGTAAGGTATTATCTGTAATTCCGGTGTTCGTTGAGTTGGTATGGTCAAGCCAGGCTGAGTACTTTTCGATGCTTAGTGCTGGGACACTATCACGACGATACAGTGTCTCGGCCTTTATTGGACAGCATTGCACCAGCTCTGTCTCTTCAAGCTGCCTTGCCACTATTTGATTCGAAGGGGCTGTGTCATAAGCCTCTACCTCCACAATGTCCCACCACTTATCGTCGTTCGTTGTCCAGGCCTCATTTCCAGTCAGCCGTGAGTAAGTGGTCACATCGTCTGTAGCGGCCTCAATATTTGCTATTTTTTCAGAAATACTCGGAGTATCGTCTGCTTGTACAGGCGGCACTGTGGGCAAAGTGCCACTTGGATACAGCAGTGGCAGCATGCGTCCGAAGACGTTCCATGCATGAGTTTTGTTGTTGGCGATCCATGTTGTGCGGTATTTGGAAAGCATAGCGACTAGGCCAGCGGTGTAAAGCTCAATCTCGATACGGGAAACAGCAGTTGAAGTGTTGGGTAGCGTTGGAGTGATAGCTTTCTTCCGTCGCTCATAAACTCTACGAAGTTCCAAACGATCTGGCTGTGGAGACGACGATTCTGTTTCAGTGTTTCCTTCTCTGCTTCGACCGTCCTCTGCTTTCTCATTATTATTTGTGTTGTATTGTTCCTCCACCTCTGGGTCCCAGTCTGGGTTTGGGCTTGTAGGATTTGCCCATTCGCCCTTCCTCGTCCAAAAATAATAGTGCGGAAGGTCGCAAGACGGGAAACGAATAAAGAACAACTTTTCTATTGCAAGCTTTGCTTGCTGTGATTTCAGTTTGAAGGTTGCCTCGTCAGTGTCGAAATCCATATGTGCAGGCATGTAGCACATGGCTGTTGGACGAGATTCGCTGGCCTCCAACACTTCGGCGTACTGTCTACCCTTGTTCTTGTGTCGCTGCATCTGTCGCCTCTTTCGTTCGCCCTTGCTGGCGTTGAGGCTAGGTTTCACACGTAGCAACTTTCTATTTTCCAAGTGCCATTTCCTATACACTTCAGCAAGATCTTTTGACGGGTTTCTTGGAGGGAGTGTAAAGAACATTCGTCCGCACCAGCCTTGAATCTGAGTCCGGTTAGTCCAAGCAGACGCTGGCTCAATTATAGCGTTACGCAGTATTCCATCGAGAATACCATTACGTGCGGCCCGCCGGATCTTGTGTGGCAATACTGGCACGTAGTCATGGTCAACGCCAGGTGGATACATTTGACCCGGGAGAAATAGCTTCTCCTTAGTTTTGGTAGTGTAAACTTTCAAGGGTACATAAGGCACGTTGTGCGGCTCGCGCTTGGGGAAAATACATGTATCATATGGATGGGCAGGTGAAAAATGAGATAGGTGAGAAATCGAGGATGGCATCTCCATGTATGGCCACTCAAAGAGGCGGATTCTGCACCCTGGAACAATCGGTGAGTTCCTTGAATCTGAGCCTGTGCCAGTTGACGTGCTATCCCACGACTCTTCACTGAAAACTTTACGTGGCTTGTTCTGGCCTGCCTTTTTCTGACCTGCCTTCTCAGCGTGTCGAGCAAGGATTTCGTCATGCATTTTTTTCAATTCTTCCTCGTCTGGGGTATCGTCACTGACACCCCCTTCTTGTTCTCTTCTTGTCTGTTTCTCCAGTCGCTTCTTCTCCCTTGCTTCTTCCTCGTTGCGCTTTTTGAGCTCTTCTTCTTGCTTCTCTTGCGCTAATTTTAGCTGTTTGTTCTTATACTCGAGCTCGGCTTCCCGTTCAGCATCCTTCTCCTCGATATCATAAGCTGACAGTTTTTTTGCCATTTCCACCTTCTTCATGTCTTTGAAATAGATGCCGCGACCCCAGCACTCGTGTTTCAGCTGCCTGTAGTTCCAATCGTCGTAAATGGTGTAGGTTCGATCTTCATCCTTGACGCGATGCGTGCCACCACGCTTGTGAGGGGCGGACTTCCGAGCCCCACGGCATACCTCTGGCGCTGCATCCGGGTAGATGTCGGGGTTGGCCTTCTTAGATTTCCCTCTTGGCATGGTTGGATGTGCTGGATAGCCGTATGCTGTTGTAATGCGATGATATTTGATCAATCCTCATCGATATACTATAAGTTGTCTACCTTTATGTGGCGGAAAGACATCGGCATTGTCGAGGCTTTCATGTGCACTCTTTGTCTCATAATTAGTGAACACCAGACTTAACACTGTAGCACATGGAGCGACAAGTATTATTGAAACATTGTTCAGTTTGCTTTGAGTCTAAAATGATTTCTTTCAATTGTGAAACTTAGGGTATCTCACTATGTTGTGTCAATTTTCACACTTGATGTGTTTAGAGAGCTACTTACAGCTCCGATTTCTCGGTAGGTAGTTTCCGTTTCTCTTCCTTGAAGTCGATGAAGCCTTCTAGTTCCATCCACTCTGCGGTGAATGCCATAACTAATCTTGCCCAATCTTCCACTGTATCGGTATCCAAATGCTCTCCATCATCTGTAATCTCATGCCACACCTTTGGAAACGGGGAAGGGATCATATGAAGAATTTCCACGCCACGAGCCATAAATGGAACATGATCATCTTGTACAAAGCCACCCAAAAAGGCATCTTCGGCTTTGTTGCCCTCTGTTAAGAACTTCGGTTCAGCACGCGGTCCCTTTTTCTCACGTTTGGCCATTTTAGAAGCATGATTGGGTGACGACTTCATCAGACCCAGTTTCCGCAATCGTTCCTCCACCTGGGCCATGCGCTTGTATGCCCAGTGTGTTGTCTTGAAGTATGATGGTACGCGAGGGCGAGCGGAACCTAACAGGTCCAGCAGGAGAAATAACTCGATCGCGTCGAGGGGCGTGCGGTAAATGGACGAGGCGGCGTGGAAAGTCGATTCCCAGTCTCCAGCCAGGGCACTAGATGTATACAGTCAGGTTTTGATATCATCTAGTAAAGGATGAGCCTACCGGGCGCCATAGAGACTGTCATCGTCAGTCCAGGATTTGAAAGCCTCTTCACCATCAAGGAACAGTATCTGAAGTCCTCTGTGTTCCACATCAAAGTCGTCTGGACTTGTAGAAGCCCACTTTTTTGTTAAAGCTGCGTCCAGACTACGCGCGACATGCATTATCATAGCACACGGTGCTGCACTATCTGTTGCGCCAATAAAGTCTTTGGGTGTCAACTTGCTATCGTAATGCGCTACCAATGCCAGCCTCGAAACATCGCCTGATGGAGCACCAGGTGGGTCGCGTGTTGCAATAAAGTTCACAAAAGGCACCTCTTTGCCATTGCTAACGGGTGTGGTCGACGAGGAATTATGGAGTTCGATGCGCCATTCAGGGAGGCGGGCGTGGAAGAAGTTTATGAAATGCTGCCGCACGGCAATATTTCCCTCGGTGCCAGACACTCGAGGACGTAGAATAGGCGATAACAGAGCGCCCTTTTTGATATCGAAATCATCACCAGGGCCCGGTAGTTTCTTGAGCGTGTCGTCGCTGATATCATGGTAAGCAGCCCCAAGGGAGAGCAACAAGGCGAGCGACAGCAACACTGCAGGGAACAGCATGACGACGGACTCGTTTACATCAGGAAAGCAGATTGAGAGCTGGAATATATGACAGTGTCGTTATAGGCAGAAAACGGGCATGTCGAGAACAGACGGCAAGCGAGGTTAGCAAGGGATTGATTGAATCGTGGTCACATCAATAAAGTGAACTGTTCGGGTAATCTTCCGGATGCCGAAGTTCCGACTGAGAGGTGACGACGCAACGAAGAGCGAGGTCGACTCTTAACTTAGCTAAGACAACATGATCAACAACAAGTTGCGTCATCAGTGTAGTGTTAGAAGAAAATCGTGCGGGTGAAGGATGTGGGTTTGCAGCTTTCGTAGAGTCTTGAAATCAAAGCGTGGGCAGTGGTGCGCATGTTCGAATTACAGTTTACAAGTAAGCATCTTCGGTACGTGTTATTGTCAGCCTCGATCAACGGATGGAGAGTACTGCATGACTGACTGCAAGAATATTAGGCAAACGATTGCTGTATCATCGGTGTGAATCTCAATGCCAAGGCTGTCATCAAAGTTGGCAGGTCTAACCGAGTTCTCACCACCAAACACGCGCCTTCTGCTTGTCTTCCATCCTGAATCATCAATTGAAATGCTGTCACGCTTTCAGTCATTTACGACTGCCTTCAAGAGCTCAAAGGCATGGTCGAAAAGCAGCAGACCACTTCCGCGTGTTCGAATCTCTCAATTTGTTTGCAGACTCTGCCAGCATAAATTTTCCACGTCCCCAACCCTCCGTTTGTTTGGACAGGCATCAAAAGGTGCAGCAAAGCCGATTGAGAGACGTAAGGTATTCAAATACTCTGCAAAACCCGACTGATTAGGTGTCTAGAGTACAAGACTCGGCTTTTGATCTATGATGCAGGTGATGCGCGAACCACATGGATTTCCTTCTGGAAAGCAGTAGCCCTGTTGCAATGTGGCACTACATTTGTGTTTGCTGTTCCACCCCTCTGGCAGAACGAAAACCAGCCGGATCCAACTGTAAGGAAGTTACAGGCAATGATGGGTACGTTCTGTTTTTCTCTATTTAAGATCTTTCAGTTTACGCGATTTTTCAATTTTTTCTTTGCTGTGTGCCATCTTTCAAGTCTGGTACCCGAACTCCATTGCTGTATCTTCTTCCGTCTCTTATCCGTTTTTGATATTTTCCCCTTTAACTCTGTTGCACGTGTTTGTAAGGTGCAGCATTATTCATGTTAGATTTGCAAAATGCCATTTCATATACATCCATCAATGAGTTATTGCATTGTAGTACAGAAGGCTGATATCTACTGCAGTGGGCATTCTGGGCACCATTCCCACTCTGACATTAGCATACGTGACCGCACCCTTCACACACCAAGTTTTCATCCAAATCCCAGAATTTGCACGGCGAAACAGAAAAGATCTGATAAATTGGGCTCACACACTCACCACAAAACCAAGCGCCACAGCAAACACCAAGCTCGAATTTGTCACATTACGCATCTTCCCTTTCCGCAAACACACCAGCGCCTTCCTTCATGAGCTCCGCGCACTACCCGCAAGGAAACTGCGGCTTGCAAATATTGAATTGCCCAAGAATGAAGAGTGGGCCAAGAGGCAGCGCGCAAAGGGGATCTTCAATCGAATGTTTGAAGTTCTGAAAGAACCTAGGTACAGATTTTACGTAAAGGAAGGTCGAATGTACACAATCAAAACGGGAGCACCAGGTGTATGGGAAGAAGTAGCGAAACGGATCCAAGAACAAACCGTTGCCGAGCTTGAGAACGTAGACGATAGGAAGAGTGGAGTGAAGAGATTTGGCGTTGCTAGGAAATCGGTGCAGCCGGCGATACCTAGAGAGAGGATCAAAAGGCAGACTTCCAGGGTCCCGGGGAGGTGAACTTGGTATGCGAAAAGAGCTTGCAGAAATGACACGTTTAAGCAATTCAAGCACTATGGCTCGTAAATATTGAGTGTTATTTCTGGCTATGCAACTGTCCAAAGAACATCAAACAAACTTTGGGTCTATCTGCTTTGGGTCCCAATTCTTTTTGATAAGCTCAGAGTGGTGGTGATGTCAATAGCGACTCCACTATTTAGATACTCTCCAGGAGATGACCATGTTGGTGTGTGGATTCGCTTTAGTCTTATTACCAAGGTGCTAGACTTCTATCAAAGTCATCATACATGGCTAACAAGAAGAAATCGTTATTGTCCAAGAGATAAAAATATATGTGCGGAATTTACTACTTCGGGGACGCTTTTGCAGTTGCAGTATTAATTCAACAATTATCGTAAGGAAGGCAACCCCTGCCCACTTCGTTCCGACTGTGCCGTTAGGCCCAGAAAAAAAAAAGGATCACGCTTTGACGAGGGTACGGTGTGAAAAATCCTAAGACGCGATTGCCGATTGCAGCCCGAATGTCATTTCAACCTGGGTTCGTGAGGATACCATCTAGTAGAAGTTCAATAACGCATTGAATAAATCGACATCGATCAGCTACCAGATCCAGTGATTGGCAATACATTATTCAAACATTGAGCTAAATATTACAAAATACCAACGCCTGGCCCCATCGATCCGCCCGGCGATTGAGGGTATACGGTGATGCGGCACGATACATGCATGGTTTCAGCGCACGTTATAGGTTCCGTGATCATCATCGCCGCGTTAAGACCCAGGACTTGGCAAGGCGGTGATGCGCGTTACGGGTAGATACAGCCGTGCAGATGGACCGGTGGTAGGTCGTTTGTAGTGGTCAATGTTGTTTTAGTTTCGGCGTTGAAGCAAGCGAAACTGTAGGCTGTTGGGTTTGGGTTGGCTTTTGGCAGGTTGCGGGAATAGGTATTCCCGGGCAAAGTCCATCGCATCTCCAAGCCGCCGACTCCTGACAAAAGAGCTTTGATGTTTTGAGAACGTCCATGAACTTGGCTTGTTTTATGTGGCAGCATACTCCATTTGGCCGTGGTTCTGACGATTAGCTCCAATCAGCCTAAGAAATACACATTGCTCCTCAAGGCTCCATTTGAGCAGCGAATTCTAGATGGACCAATTGCTTGATCGACTTGGATGTCCCCAGATGGAAACCCAGGTACCAACAGACCCACTCGGGGACCCTAAATTCTTTGCGGCAGAGGTTATGTACTTGAAGGCACCAAATTTTCCTTGGGTAGCCAATCGCTACACCGTCCCTTCTGGATCGAGAGCGGGCATATTTGTGGTTAGGAAGAAAGCCAGGTGGAATTTGTGGAAAATATATTTGAGACTCTCGCTTATCGAAGGGCTGCGAACGAGTGCGGTACACGTGTGTGAGCAGAGTAAATATGTGCGGGGCAGGCAGTTGATGAATCAGGGAGAAACAAAGGCAGGTTATTTAGCCCGATAACCTATAGTGATCAGCGACATGCCCGTGGAGCGGGTCCCAGCGGATTGCACGCGATCCCTGCACGGGCGGCGATATGGCAAATATGTTCAAGATCTGTTGAGGGCAGACGGCCTGTGTGATTTTCCACAGTTGAGGATAGTGATGATTCGTGGAAAGGCAGAGGGTAGAAGTTGGGATGCAACGTGGGGTCTGGAACAGGGAGTCGTAAGCTGTCCTTGTCACGGTGGGCAACGTGGTTGGTGATCTTGTCGCAAGCTTCGCTGAGACATGACTTGGCATGAGACCTGGGCTAGGGAGGTCACAAGATGGGCAAAGAAGACGAAGGTCGGTCCTACACAAGTGGCTAGTTGAGGGCAGGGCGACGTAGTGATTCGTCACATGGCGGCGTGGGCCAATGGCGAGGCAGGCGATAAGCAACAAGTAGCACGCACGCAGCAGGAGTTGCGAGATGCATAGAGCAGGCACTATGGCAGAGGCACGCGAACGCGTGGGAGCAGTGCTGGGAACAGGACAAAGGCAGCACAAGGCAGGGCGAAGGGCAGCGTGTAAATGAAACAAAGCAGAAGTTCATTTCGAGACGCAATGCCAAGCACGTCGTCCCAGTGTTGCAGATGATTGCGTTAGCACAGGCTTGCGCAATCTGTTAGGCTGTTAGTGTTAGACTGGGTAAGAGACGAGGGAGACGAGGATCCGGGCACGGGTCCCTGCGCAGGGCAGAAGCCGCACAAGAGGCAGGCGGCGAGCAACGCTGCAGAGAAGCGCAGAGAAGCACGGCGGTGCGACGTGACAACGGAGCCGGCCATGTCTGCCTGTGTCCAAAAGCAAGAACAGGACTTCGCCCTGGTGTGCTCGCGACGGCGTGCATCGTGGCCCGGCACATCACGTCGCAAGCAGCAGCGACGGTCGGTTCGTCGTCGCTGCCGCGTGGACGATGGAAGGAACGCGCGGTCACAGTCGCAAAGGGGCTAGCGCCAAAAGCCGCCTGCCCTGCACTTCCCCATCAGCTATTACCCCGTTGCACCTTCTCGTTCCTGCACGCCCAAGACTCGACTCGACTGTCTACTCTGACCTGGGAGCCCGTTGCGCGCGCTGCAAAGCCCTCGACTCTCTCGCCTGCCCGTTGCCGCAAGCGCTCGAGGCTCTGTCCTAGAATAACCGCCGCCCACGCCTGCTGGCCTGTCTGCTCCGCCTCATCATCGGCGGCTGTGCAGCCACCCCCGACCGCAGCCAGTTAATACCAATCCACCACCGCCCGCGACTCCCACACTTCCTAACCACGCTCCCACCCACGACTCCCACCCGCCTGCACTGCGACGGGCCCGCTCACCCACCCACCATGGACCACCCATACGGCGCCGGCCAAGCGCCTGTCGACGACCGGATGGCCACCGAACTGACTGAGCGCTTCCGCACCGTCCTCAGCACAAAGCGACTCAACGAAATCACATCGCAATCGCAATCACGGTCTGCTTCACCAGCACCGCGAGACTACGGCACTCCACAGCCGCCCTCCGTAAACGCACCGCCCACCTACTCCTCCATCCGAAACATTCCCCTGATGCCTGAAGCGCCACGTGATGCGCGCTCGTTGCGCTTTCGCAACATGCTCCTCTCTCTGTCCGCCCTGCCTACCCGCTGGGAAAACCCCGGGCTGCTCGACGAGGCTCTGCGAGTCGTCCCTCTAGAGCAGATCTACAACGAAGCCGAGGAGGAGAGCCAGATCCTGCAAGCCGAGGCCGAGAGCCTGGGGGCGGGCAAAAAGGCCGCATGGGGCTACCAAGACTGTGTTGTTCGCGCGTTGATGCGATGGTTCAAGCGAGAATTCTTCAGCTGGGTCAACAACCCCGTCTGCTCAAGATGCTATTCGCCTACCGTAGCCATGGGCCTGACTGCACCACTACCCGACGAACAAGCACGCAGTGCCACACAAGTCGAGGCCTACCAATGCTCACACGAGGGCTGCAAGAACTTTGAACGATTTCCTCGCTACAACGACGCCTTTGTCCTGCTTCAAACACGCAAAGGCCGATGTGGCGAATGGGCCAACTGCTTCACTATGCTCTGCCGTGCTGTTGGCTACAGAGTACGCTGGGTCTGGAACGCCGAGGACCACGTCTGGACAGAGGTCTACTCAGTACATCGCAAGCGATGGGTACATGTAGACGTTTGTGAGGAGGCCTGGGACAAGCCTAGATTATACACAGAAGGTACGGCATCGCAACCACCACCTGCATACAACACAATCTAACATAGCACAGGATGGGGCAAGAAACTCTCTTACTGTATTGCATTCTCTGCCGATGGCGCCATGGACGTCACACGCAGATACATCCGCGACCCTTCGAAGCATGCCGCCGAGCGCAGTCGTGCTTCCGAAGCTGTCGTTCTTCACATCATGGACGAGATCCGTGCTCTTCGACGTAGCAATATGTCGAAGCAAGAAAAGTTTCGACTCCAAGGCGAAGACCTCCGCGAAGGCAAGGAACTACGTGGCTATGTCATCTCCTCCATTGCACACGAAGTCAGCAAGCTTCGTGCCGAGGACATTATGAACGGCCAAGTCGCTCCTCGCCGCCAGGACGCAGATGCCGATAAGGCACTCGAGGGTCGCCTCAGCGGCAACTCACAATGGATCCAATCACGGGGCGAAGGCGGTCGGTCACGACCCAACCACCAAGATCCCCGAAACCAAGACCCTCGCAATCAACAGCGTTGAGGGCTTACCACGACCACGATCACACTTTAGACGACTCGGTAACCATTCCGCATCCACCAATTAAGCCGAACGCAGGCAGGTGGCTAGCGATGTTTCTGGAACACGCAGTACCATGTTCGACTTTGCGCCTGTAACCATACTCCAAGACCATGCACATTTCCACGGCGTTTGTTGGCACATCTTTTCAGGATCATTAGTGTTAACCTCTAATGTCTGCACCATCCTCAGCAGAGGCATTTCCTATGGGTCACGTAGCATGTTTTTGCGGCGAGACAGGATCTTTTGATGATTCTGCATTTCACTTCTACATTGGGTGCGCAGGGGCTGCAGCACGGCTTATACCATTTGCATTTTTTTTTTTGGGATACATTTGCGATATCATTTCGTCTGTTCATTTTTCCTATGTCACGAGCATTTGGCTACTCTACCTACGACGCGATGGCAATCACGTCTTGTAAGAGATTTGGATTTTTGCAAAAGTGCGAGCTCAGCATGAAGATGCGTTGTGCACAGTGGGGATCCGTAGAGCGGTGGTGGACGGGTGACGCGCGTCCTCGCCAACGACAGAAACGCCACACGAGGATCGAAGATGCAGATAGCAATAGTCGAGTAAGCAAAGCCTGAGAAGGCGAATTCGAATACCACTATTACTACATTGTAAAGAGTTTTGTCCACTCATGATGTCTGCTTGTGATGGCCAGGTTGTTGGGACAGACGACGCAGATGATGTTCTTAGTTCTTATGACGCGCGTAAAAGGTACGAGGCATTCGTCAGACAAGAAACGAGTGTGTAGGCCTAATCTGCATAGTGCGTAGTGTGCATCACTCAAAGTACCGCGTGCAGTAGTAGGAGCGGAGAGTAGCCGAGCCCACACGGCACATGGGAGCAAACCAGACAAACACAGTGCCTGTGTCCTTTTCTCCAGATTTGCAGCCCCAGCACGGCTTTGGGTCTCCCGTGCCAAACTCCCAGCACCGATCAAACGTGCTCAGCCTTCCTTGACGGCTTGGCAGCCAGTGGCGGGCCGCTCTTGCGTGCCTTTGACCTGATGCGGCTAGCGCAGAGCAGGGCTTGCTTTAAATAGCTCTTGCCGACTGCGCAAAAGGCATGGGAGGAGAAGTGGCAAGCGAGAAAACCCGCCATCAAATCTTAGACACTTCAGCCACAGTCGATGCCGAGCAGAGGCTGCACTTGGATAACGTGGATGCTATGTGTGCCTAATGTCTGGCCGTTGTGCCACAACATAGGCACAAGCACTTGGGCATGCAGGTACTGTATCCATTGTACTATGCTCCACTTACAGCTGTTGGGCGCGACATTGATGACATGAGCATGGTTGGCCTGACTTTGACAATCACATCGTTTGGACGGCTGTCGTTGGGCCGAGCTGATGGCGATGAGGTGCTGAAGGATCTTATTTTTCCTTGCCGATATTGCTGAATGCTGATTGAGGCGCTTGCTCTGACCCTTTATCATTGCACGACGAAATTGGTACCTGAGGAAGCTGCTGATGCTGTTCTTGTATTCAGTCTTGGATAGCGCAGGATTGAGGCTCGAGCATGCTCGCAGCCCTGTGTGCATGGCGGCAATAACAGTAGCGGTGATTGAACCCAGCTGTTCTTTGCATGCGCATGCCAGTGGGTGCGTAGCTGAGCGCGCGACAGTGTTTTGCCCGCAGCAGAAAGTGCTCGTGGCCCAGCACCGTCATCTGCCATCAGTCGCTTCTCTTGTTCGGCCTACCCAGTCCAGCAAAGCGTGTCAGCAGGGGAATCAAGGCGCATTAACCCGTTTGAGTCGCAAGCCTTGTGAGGCTTGACCCAGCCGCAGCCCCTTCACGCAATCAGTCCCTCCCGAGGGGCGAAGTCGTCTGTGCACCCTGGTGGGCGGGATAGCGTGGTGCAGCTGTGGGTCTCTGACTTTCAGCTCCCTGGGCGCTGGTGCGTTGCGCTGCATTTGTACAAAAGGCTGGCTGATCCTCCACGCCAGATAATTATCCGTCGTTCAGCCTTCTGGCTTGTATCCATTCCTCACGCTTTAATTCCTGTTCACTCCCGTACAGGAGCATCCCGTCGCCAGTGTAAACCACTATTGTTTGTATTTGCACCTGACAACCCAGACAGCGGACCTCTCCAGCCGCATACTTTAACCCCACAACTCCCAAACAGCACAGCTCAGAACCGCAAAGATGGGCAAAATCGGGCGATTCGCGTGTATATTAACGCCTATGCTGTTGACTCTCGCGTCGCTGCTATGCATTGTCATCGTTATGGTCGGCCAGCTATCAAAGGGCGGCAAGGCTCCCAGCACAGCACTAGGACGCGATCTATACTTCTTCAAGGTATGTCACATAACCCCCCCCCCCCCCATTGTGCTCCACCAAACACTAACAAACCCCTACAGGCAGACACCAGCGCCTTTACATCCGACCCCAAGAACGTGCTTGACCATCTCCCCGCTAACGTCAACATCGACAACAACCTCCTCCAAGCGCTCCAAGGCGCTGCCTCATCCAAGGAACTCAAAGACTTCTACCAAGTCGGTCTTTGGTCTTACTGCGAGGGCGACAAGGACGATAAGACGGGCAAGGAAACCATTACCTTCTGCTCTGCCTCCAAAACAACCTTCTGGTTTGATCCCTTCAGCGTGTGGGAGCTCAAGGACACAAGTGCGCAAAAGGTTCTTGGCGAGGATCTCAAAAAGGGTCTGGCGACGTATAAGAAAGTCGCAGGATGGATGGTATGGTCGTTTGGTATTGCCTTGATTCTCAGCGTGGCTGAATTTATCGTTGGGTTTTTTGCCATCTTCAGCCGGTGGGGTAGTCTCGTCACTACCATCGTTTCGACTGTAAGTTTTTTGGGGATCCATTGGTTTTTGTGTTTAGTGATTAATTTTCCGTGAACAGGCGCAAACCGTCTTCATCCTGGCTGCTGCTTCTACCGCTACCGCTGTGTACGGTACCCTAGTCGGTGTCTTTGAATCTGTGCTCAAGCCTTACAACATCAAGGCTACCACGGGCAAGCAGATGCTGTCCGTCGTTTGGCTTGCTGTCGCTTTCGGCGTTGCATCTGGTTTGTTCTGGCTCCTCAGCGTGTGCTGCTGCAGCGGCAAGTCAGCGCACAAGAAGGTCAGCGTTGAGAAGACGCCATACACATACGAGCGTGTCGCTAGCCCTGCATTCCCCGCCCAGAACACGGGATACGTTGGTGGTGCAGGCCATGGTCAGAGTGGAACCGCGTACGAGCCATTCCGACAGACTCGTGCCTAAGCTCTCGACAACCAATGCGCATTTGGGGTTTGGGTATGGTTGGATAACTACGGCGGGGGTAATCGCTAATTGCGGTGAAAAGTGGTCGAGTGAAAGACGAGAGAGGTGGCATGGCGAGGAAAGGAAGTCATGACATGATGATTTGTCGATCTATTATTTATTGTTATTTCTATACCACGCACGGCGTTCTACCACCTTTCCTGGATCTTGGCACAGATCCAGAAATGAACATGGCATTTCTTACATTTTTTTATTTTTTATTTTATTTTATTTTTTTGTCTTGCGTAACGTTTCTTTTTGCACACACACGCGCGTGTGTTCCATTCAAGAGTTTTTTTCTACACGCTTTCATCCCATCGTGACACCGCCCCCCTTCCCCAGATCGCGTCCATATTCTCACAACTCCTCTCAGCCACTTTTCCACTTGGCGATAAATCTATTTCCGCTCCCCATCTTTTCCCCCATGCATGCACCCTCCAAACGGCCGTTGTTCGCACCCAGGGTCTAGAACTCGCCGCTAGCACCAGCGTCCATCGGATGCTCCGCCTAGTTAGTCTCATAACGTGGCTTGCGCGCGTGAGGCTGGCGAAGCGATAGCGCGCGATTTTCAGCTCGGCGGTTTGAGAGCAAGTAGGTGGGTGGGGTCGTGGTAAGCAAGGATAGGGCTGTGTTGCATTAGGAAAATTCAATATGCTTATGTTTAGAGGAAAGATGGGATTTGGGACGCAGATGAGTAACAATGGGAGCAAGACGTGGCAAGAATTGATTGAGTGAATTTTAATAGTTTTTACATTGCGTTACGTAAATACGTCATGCTTTGTTCCACATGCTATATATTCGTTTTCTTCGTCGTCTGTAGAGGTCTGATTCAATAGCTCAAAAGAAACTACGCTTCTTGTGCGACTTGGATGATCTGGGCTTCTTATGCCATCCCAATACACTACCCACAACTGAAACGACCTCTTCGGCTCGTTCGACTGCAACTTCGTGACCAGCACCTTCAACAACCCTAATGCGAACGTTTTCTTCACCCAGAGCTGCGGTTGCGTCTTCCATGAGCTCCTCCTTGATGATAATAGGGTCCGTTTCCCCAAGAACAAGCCACACTTCCTTCAACGGACCCTTGCCGGCTTCGATATTTTCTCTGATAATGGACCATCGAGCATGTTGTTCGTGGATGGGCGCATGCCGAATTGAGGATACAAAGGCGGGGACGAAACCTTTGTGATGCTGGATTTGCCAATCTACGACCGAGGGCACGGTGCTCTGCGTATTTCCTGATAAGAGTTCCTTCTTAGAAGGAAGGAAGACTGTGCTGGCGTCATCATCGTCTTCTTCTTCCAACTCGAGAATGGGCTCAGATGGGGCGCGGGCACGGCTTCCGGCTGAACTCTCGCGCCTCTTGTGCTTGTGCCTTCGGCTTTTTTCCGAGTGGGACGACCTTCCAGATTTTCCAGATCGGACAGACCTCGTGTCATCGCTTGCTGGTTTGATTGTCGTCGCCTCAGCGTTCTCAATGGCTTCCGGTTCGGGTTCAACAACATTCTCATTCTTTCGTCCCGTCCACAACCGATTTGCTGCCATTCGGTGCACCATCCACTCAGGCAGCCAGCTGCTTTGATAGAGGAGCTTGCTCTTGAAGCTGATGTTCCTTTTACGGATAAGGCCTCCTGGAGCTACTAGAACAAGGCCGCAGACCTGGTACGGGAAGTAAGAGGTGAAGTCGGCCGCGATGGCCCCGCCTAGTGAGTACCCAATGATGGTGAATGAATGATGACCCGACCATGAAATTGGTGAAGACTGCAGACAGAGCAGAATTTGGGAGAAGTACAGACAGGAGTCATACTTGTGCTGCAGTGGTGAGGGAGCATCTGAGAAACCACGCCCGAAGAGATCTGAATGTGTTAGTGAGGGATTGGTGGATTCGAAGTCTGTTCAGATGGAATGGACATGAAATACGTCTACGTCATTCGCCGACGTCTGAACCAACTTGAGGTGAAAGTCGCAACTAAATCTCAACAGGATGAAACCAAACGAATAATTTGTGGAAGAATGACAATACGAAAGAATCTCTAAATAAGGATTTTCAAGGCTCGGCAAAAATTATTGATGTTGCGACGTAGAAAACACCTACCAAACATCATGACACGGCACCCTCTCCTGACGAGCTTGTGAGCGAGGTTTGCCAGAGCAATGCCTGGAGTGGAGATGCCGTGAATCAGCAAGATCTTGTCTCCATCTTCAGGGCCCCATTCATAGACTCTGACGGAGCCGTAGGGCGACTGGACGTCTCTGGCACCAGGCAGGGCATTGGGAGGATAGGGCAAGTGGTGCAATTCTTCACCAGACAGATGCGGCAATTGCGAGGAGACAGGCGAGGGAATTACAGAGACAGGCGCAGACCTGAGGGCACTGGAGACGGTGCCCAACAGCAGGAGGGACCCCAGAGAGGCAGCGCCAATGGCGACGTAGGGATGGTGCAGGCCCGGGAGCTTTGGGCGTGGGATGCCTGGCAGGGAGATGGAGGGGAGGGAGATCGACGCGACGGAAGCTTTGGCAGGCGGTGCGGCGGCGCCCGAGAGGTTAGAGAGCCAGTCCATTGCGCGGTGAGGACTACGTAGGGTGAGATGTATGGGAGGAGTGGCAGGGCGACGAGGCTGACCAATGACGAGAGTGGTCAGCGCATAAATAGATAGACGAGGCGGAGGCCTGCTGCTGTGGTGGTGGTTGACAAAATAAGCCGACCGCCCTGCGGCGCTACTGGTAGGCGGTCGGGGTCGGTGCAGGGCGGTGCCGCCACAACGACGTGGTAACGCGCGCGCGAGACGGCGGCAGAGGGCGGATGGAGGGCAGACAATTCGCAACTCGACGGGGCCAAGCAGCGCGTGGACAGCCAATGTGCGCACCCACAGGCGCAGATTGCAGTGTGCCAGTTCGCAGGCCGGGCCCCAAGAGCTCCAAGGGCCCGAGGATGCAAGCGGCTGCGCCGGCCACGGGTTAGCGTCAGCTCCTCAGCCACGCTGAGAACAGTACCGCCATGCCGCCATGCAAGCCAATGCAGCAGCCCCAGCCTGGACAGTCGAGACATCTTCACACTGCCTTTCTGGGCGCTGCTGAACCCTTCGTGCTGACGAGGCCTGCCTTTGCCCAGCGGATATATACGCCTTGTCTGCCCGTCTGCCGGTGCTCTCCTTCTTGCTTGCTCTTCCCTTGCGCGCTGCTCCAGGAGAGAGTCGCCTATCGCCTGTCGTTTGTTTGATAATTGCGGCCCTGCCCAGCCCAGCCGGCCGCCTCCCATCCAGCTGCACCACCGCCTTGCACGTCCAGAGGTGCTCGCTCGCGGCAGTGCACCATGGACCAGTGGACGTCCAAACAGCTCCCCGAGCGCCTTCCCTTCTCCAAGAAGCGCCTCCCCAAGAAGGTCATCTTCTCCTACATTATCGATTACCTTATAATAGTGTGAGTGTTTCGTGCCGCGTGCCTCCTGCCTCCCGCCTCGGCCCTGCCCTGTCCTAACACTCACAGCGTGCTCATTGGTGTCTTCACCATCGTCGACAAAATACCGCCCTTCCACCAGCCCTTCTCTCTCGAAAACTACACCCTCCACTATCCCTTCGCCAAGAAAGAGCGCGTGCCCGTCTCATGGCTGTGTGTCTATGTCGTCTTCGCCCCGGCCGTCATCATCGGCCTGTACACCATGGTCATCGACGGCCTCTTCTCCCACCAAACCGAGATGCCCACAGGAAGGGCCGGCATCAAGCGCCTGAGCGGCCGATATAGGTTCAAGGATCGCCTATGGGAGCTGAACTGCGGCATCCTGGGCCTGGGCTTGGCCGTGGGAGCTGCCTTCACCATCACTGGAGCACTGAAGAACGCCATTGGGAAGCCCCGGCCGGACCTGATTGACCGGTATGTCCTGTTCACACAGCCTTCTAGCCACCACTAACCTCCTACAGCTGTATGGTCAACCTGGACCGCATCGACAAAACCCCCAGAAAGCTTCAGACCTTCCAGATTTGCGACCAGACAGACAACTACATTCTTTCAGATGGCTTCAAGAGCTTTCCCTCCGGACACAGCAGTGGTGCGTCAAATCAACTTGACGTGTGAAATTGCGCTAACGCCACACAGTCTCGTTCGCTGGCCTGTTCTACCTCTCGCTCTACCTCGCCGCGAAACTGCATGTCCTTGATGCCAAGGGCGAAGTTTGGCGCACTTTCATCGTTATGGTCCCTACTCTAGGTGCTGCCCTTATCACCGGCACGCGAATCATGGACGCTCGCCACCACCCCTTCGACGTCATCTCTGGAGCTATGCTTGGAATACTCGTCGCCTGGGCCTCATACCGCCAATATTTCCCGCCAGTGTCAGAGACATGGCGCAAAGGACGTGCTTATCCTATCCGCGCATGGGGTCGCGGACCAGCCCCTCCTCCCGCCCCCAATCCTGTAATCATGGTCGACGAGGATGTGCAGCCGTTGCGGTCAATGGCTTCTCCTATGGACATGGAACGTGGCGAGGCATCAGGCTTTGCATCAAGTCCAGCAGCGCCTGGCGACAACGATCATGGAGGAAACGTCTTTCGCCAGCAAATAAGTGATTCGCAACGCAGACGAAACAACCCTTATGCGGTAGACCGAAGTGACACAGTAGCATCCAGCAACTATCGGTCTGACACCATGGGCTCAACCATATCGACTAAAGTCTCAAATTATCAAAGTCAAATGCCAGCAGCAAGTCCGTATGCTGGGCAAAGGAGGATGGATACATATGATTACTCCTCATCAGAAGATGGCGACAACTACGAGATGCAGTCTGGTCGATTTACTGACACAGGTTACCACCGACCCACGGGTATCTCGCCTCAACCAACTCCACCACCTCCCGCAAACATGACAGTTCCGGGGCCACAGACTGCTGTAGCGGGCCCAACTGTAGCAGGCCCAACTGGAGACCTGAGCGAAAGGAGGGATCTGGCGCCCGCGCCTCCACCACACGGTGCTGGGACGACACCTCAGCAGATTTAAGGCTCGCATTAAAACATTCATGAAAATTGTATCATTGCTCTTTTTCGAGCACTCCGGGTGGGACGCAGGAAGGCATGGTGCCGTACACCAACGACCACAGCAACACAGGGCCTGTGGCATGTACTCTAACACGAATATTGTTCTCGTCAGAGCAACAGGAGTTTGCGAATTAAGTTATGATGGGTCTGGACATGACAGAAATTCGGCCATGGCCTCAGTCCATACTGCCAATCAGATATTGAATATCAACGGACCAAAAGTGGATTTGTGTGGTAGGGTTTCATAGTGAAAGCCAGGTTAGGGATGTTCAGTAGCCACGGTGTCGATTGGCCTGGAGGAAGTGTTCAGCTAGAGCCTAGTTGTATATCATTTGTTACTATTGTGTAAGTGGCTGTAATTATTTTCACCACATCCCTGAGCCCAGGAAACTTTGCATGCACGTAAAATTAACGGTTTTGAGGTGATAGGTATGGCCAAGTCTCCACTATTCCAGCGGTAGTCTCTCGCATTACAACACTTCAATAACCACTGACAATTTCTATAGTACAGTATCAGGCCATAAGTTTGGAATATTTTTGCACGGGCCGCCCAGCACGAAATTGACGCTCATCGTTCACCACCCACCACCTAAAATCATATAGGAACTCGGGTTTTTTATGTATTTGAAGATGATTGAATTAGTATTTGGTCTGCCAGCCTCGTGCGCGCCTACAAGCTCGAATTCTCCTCGGCATACTCATGATAAGCTTGTGTATGAGCGTACCCGGTATACGCCGCCAGCACTCCTTCAACGCGCTCCAAAAGCCCTCCCGCTCCTCTTTAGCTTGTGAGGAGTTATTATATTGTAGGTAGTACTTATACATTCATCTTTTTGAGATGCTACTAGAGGTGCTCAATAGGGCTGAGGTTAAGTGAGTAAGGTGGCCAAGTTATAGGTGTAATGTGGTGTTGAGCTATCTAACTCCTCGTTACCGCAGAGGTATATATAGGTGTGTTATCCTGCATAAAAAGCCAATACCGCCGCTAGTTAAGTAGTAAGCCTCTGTGAAGAGCCTCGATATAGCTTTGGCTGGAGTAGCCACCTTCTTGCGTATTCTCATCTCTCTCCATAATGATAAGAGTTGCATAGTAGGCTGGGCTTGGCATTCTAAAACTTTTGAAACATCACTGTACTTCTCTCATAGAAGTGTTCGAACGATCATGAAAAGCATCTACGGTAATTTCTGATGAAAAACTTGCCTCATAAGGAGTACTCTGCCTACGACACCACTGTTTCCCGGCTAACAAGCAGTTTTGAGTAGATATATTCACATTCAACGACTATCCCTTAAGCCAATGTAAAACCTCAGCCTTTGTTTCTTGTCCATAGTTGATCCAGTAGCAGGTAGGTTGAGAAATGTTAATATATTATCTAACGCAGACCCTGTCATGTTTGAAAGCTGATTACCTGTGATCGGAAATCCTGGAACATTCTCATTTGTTGTAATTGCATGGAGTGGCGTGAGAAGGCTATCGCGATTTGCAATTCCGCTGTTGTGGAGGTGTACAATAGAATTGTATTCACTATTAACATTAGTAGTGTAAAACAAGCAAAATGTCTAAATATCAGAGACGACAAAAAGGAAACCTTGATGTCTTTCCCTACCCCTAGTCGAGAGCGGGTTCGAAGTTTCAATGTGGGGGTCTATGGGTTGCTTTCTCGTTTGGGAGGGGTTATTTTGTGAATTCCCTATCTTGTCACACCATTTAATGATTGCATTGGTAAATCAATTTACTGGAACGAATCCTATCTTGACGTAACCATTATGTCGGTGGCCAAATGAGTGGTGAACTTTTGTCGCCTGGAGATTCCCCTGCCCTCCGATTGGCCACCTCCTTCCTTTGCCTAGCAACCAAATTTCCGGCAAAAGACTAGAACACGACTTTCGCCTCTGCACTGTCTGCCATTGTAGTTCGTCACGACCGTCGCGAACAATCGTTCGGTGACCGTTCCACCTCACAATCATTTTGTCGTGTCTTTGTCCTTTTTGTCGAGTCGTTCATTCCTTGACTTTTTGCTGCACCTTCAACCCCTGAATCGAAGTGGCGCCACAACCATACGCATAGCATACCATGTCGCTACGAGTGACGCGATCTCAGTCCGGCAAGACACCTGTGTAAGCCGTATTCTGTAGCTTATCTAAGACAAGTGAATGCTGATGTGCGCTTAGCAAGCCTTCGCGACCCGGCTTTGTCGAGACTCCAGGACGCAAGTCTCGGAGAAAGTCTTTGGCTTCAGATGTTGATAGCGCATATGAGACGACACCAGAGCCGGAGGCAAGAGTGAAGACAGAGGAAATTGATGATGGACATGCGAACGGGTATGGAAACGGGTATGCAAATGGGAATGGCCACACGAATGGGTTCACGAACGGACACACCAACGGACACACGAATGGACACGTCGATAAGAAGGCGGAGGAGATCGTCTTTGATTGGAAGGATGAGGCCGAGAAGAACTTTCCGGCCAAGGACGAAGGAGGCAAAAGCGAATTTGGCGGTGCTCTCGGAATGAGCGCTATGATGATTTGCTTCCCTGCACTCATGTACTACATGTGGATTGGATCCATCTTCTACGACGGAAAGTTTCCGACTCCTGCCGAAGGACAAAGCTGGCAGGAGTTCTTCGCACACATGTGGCATCTGGTCAAGACGGAGGCATACCCCAACAATCGTGCGTGGCAGATCTACTGGTTCTTTGGGCTTGCACAGATGGCATTTTACATGTTGATGCCTGGAGTCTACCGCAAAGGAAAGGGCCTACCCCATCTCGGTGGAAAGCAGCTCGACTACTACTGCTCTGCTATGTGGTCGTTCTACTCTAGCATTGTCATCAGCTTGGTTCTCCATTTCACGGGAATCTTCAAGGTTTATACGCTCATCGACGAGTTTGGCCACATCATGAGCGTAGCTATCATCTCAGGCTTCCTGTGCTCAACTATCGCTTACGTGTCCGCCCTGTATCGCGGAGTCACTGTCCGCATGACTGGATCGCCGATTGTGGATTTTTTCCTCGGCTCAGAGCTGAACCCGCGTCTTTTTGGCATTCTCGATTTCAAGATGTTCCTTGAGGTCCGCATTCCGTGGTTCATCTTGTTCTTCCTGTCTCTTGGCACATGTCTGAAGCAATACGAGATGTACGGCAAACCTTCCATGGAGGCCGTCTTCCTCCTCTTCGCCCATTACCTCTACGCCGGCGCTTGCTCCAAGGGCGAACATCTGATTATCACGTCCTGGGATATGTACTATGAGAAACTCGGCTTCATGCTCATTTTCTGGAACATGGCAGGTGTGCCATTGTCATACTGCCACTGCATTCTTTTCGTTGCTACTCATGACCCCTCTGAGTACACATGGCCGTCATGGTTCATCGCTCTCCTCACCGTTGCCTACCTGGGCTTTTACTACATCTGGGACACGACCAACAGCCAGAAGAACCAGTTCCGCCAAGAAGAGCGTGGCGTTGTCGAAGAGCGTACCACCTTTCCCTACTTCAAATACGGCCGAATCGCAAACCCAAAGACCATCCAAACAAAGTCTGGAATTAAGATTCTTGCGGACGGCTGGTATGGCAAGGCACGGAAGATTCATTATACCTGCGATTTGTTCTTTGCGCTTTCTTGGGGCTTGATTACAGGCTTTAGCTCACCGTTTCCGTGGTTTTATTCGGTGTTTTTTGCAGGCATGATTATTCATCGTGCGATCCGCGACATTGAGAAGTGTAGGGCTAAGTATGGGGAGGCGTGGGTTGAGTACGAAAAGCAGGTGCCGTACCTGTTTATTCCAGTAAGTCTGCTCGCACCTGACTGACGTGTGGAATGTGTTTATGCTAATACTGTTCTAGTACGTGTTTTAAATCATGGGCCAGGTTATTTACTCTCAGCGACTTCGATTTATCTGCCCTTGTTGGCTGTTCGACACTTGCATTTCGTCCTCTGGGCTGTTCGATAGATCTTGATTGATGGGCCCATGTGTATTATACGATATGCTTCTTTTGTTTATGCTCTAGGAGAGGATACGGAGGATAGGAGACCATACGTAATGTTAGTAGTAATGCAGATATGTATCGATGTTTTACAATGCGGTAGAAACAAGATTGCAGCTGAAAGGTGTGTCCTGTGAATAAGGCGATGTCAGGGGTAGGCTGCACGTGGCGGGTTAGGGTTACGTCAGCGCGCAACCAAAAGTTATGGAGCGACGCCAATCATCCCAGGTCCTTCACTGTCATCTCACCCTCTCAGCATCGCCAACATGGACGCAGTCCGCTCGATTCTGCAGCCTATCACGCACAATCTCCCCCAGCCCATTGCCGAGCTGGGGACCTCGCTCATCGGCCCAGCATGCTACAAGACGCTTCTTCTCGATATCGACCCCTCTCACACTGAGTGTCTTAAGCTGGCCATCTCCAAGGGCCTCGGAATCGGCATCATCGGCGCCTCGTCCATTGTCAAAGTGCCGCAGCTCCTTAAACTCATCAACTCGCAGTCCGCTGAGGGCCTCTCCTTCCTGTCGTACCTGCTTGAGTCCAGCGCATACCTCATCTCGCTATCGTACAATGCGCGTCACGAGTTCCCGTTTAGCACGTATGGCGAGACGGCGCTTATCTTGATCCAGAACATCGCGATTGCGAGTCTGGTCCTGAAGTACAGCGGCAACAATCTCGGTATCGCTGCTTGGCTTGGTGGCCTGGTTGCCGCCGGGAGTGCGCTTTTCAACGAGCAGTGGGTGGACAACGAGAGGTTGAGTCTCTTGCAGGCTACTGCTGGCGTCTTGGGCGTGGCAAGCAAGGTGCCTCAGATCCTGACCATCTGGATGGAGGGTGGCACAGGGCAGTTGAGTGCATTTGCTGTCGTCAACTACCTCCTCGGATCCCTCTCTCGCATCTTCACCACCCTTCAGGAAGTCGACGACCCGCTCATTCTCTACGGCTTCATCGCGGGCTTTGCGCTCAACCTCATTCTCTTCCTTCAGGTTGTGTACTACTGGAATGCCCCGGCCTCTAAGGATACCGCGTCGAAGAAAGCCGCGAAGCCGATTGCTGGAGACCGCAAGGAGATGGCACGCGCCGTATCGAGCGGCACTATACCCTCGTATGCGAGTGCTGCAGGCAAGAGTCCCAGCACTCGACGTAGGGGATAGTGTCCATTTACAATTCGAGTTTTTATTTATTTATTACAGGTGAAGTAGATGTAATTGCCATTCTTGATTTCACTTTACTGTCGCCTCGTCTCCAATATAGCCCTGTCCTACCACTGCACCGCGGGCCTAACCACACCAACACACTCTCCAAATCCAACACCAGCGCTCCCATCGCCAATCACCCCAGTATACTTCACCTCGTCTCCATCCTCAAGATACCTCAACTCGCTCCCATCACTCAACACACTCGCCTTCTTCCCATTTTTCGTCAGCTCCAACAAACACCCATGCTCACTCTCCTTGTCCCCACTCACCGTCCCACTCGCGACCAAATCGCCTGTCCTCAATCCACACCCACCAACCGTATGATGTGCGATCATATGTCTAAACGTCCAATACATAGTCTCAAAACCAACCTTACATGTCGTCGTCGAGTTTCCATTCCTCTTGATCTCGCCGGTAAGTCGAATGTCATAATTCGGTGCCGCCTCATCATCCATGAACGCAGCTACAGGGCTCATTCGTTGCGGCGCCTTAACTGCAAAAGGTCTCAACGCCTCCACCGTAACAACCCAAGGACTCACACTCGTGCGAAAATTCTTCCCATTGAACGGCCCTAACGGGTTCATCTCCAACCCTTGGATATCCCTCGCTGACCAATCATTCACCAATACAAACCCAAACACATGGCCATCTGCGTCCCGCGCATGTAGCTTCGACCCAGGCTCCACCGGCACCCCAATTACAGCGCCAATCTCAAGCTCGTAGTCCAGCGCCCGCGACGCCCCAAATACAATCTTCTTCTCTAGCGTTGCATACGATTCAATGTATTGCCCCAACGGCCTCACGACATCTGTTGGCGCAACGCTAATCGACGAACAGCGTCCTGCGTATCCGACTGGGTATGCGTGGAACGCGGGGGGCAATTCGCGCTTGCCGAGCACGGCTTCGCCCGCGTTGAGCACGTGGGCGACTGACGCAGAGTAGTCTGTGAAATCGCCAATGGAAACTGGGAGGTGGAGTGTTACGGCTTGTATGTCCTCGGAGAACGGGGTGTGCAGATTCGATGCATATGCTGAGATGATTGCGGCGCGGATCTGGGAGAGGATAGTGGGTGGGAGGGCGGCGAGGGTGTTGAGGGTTGGGAGGGCAAAGATAGCGGGGAGAGGAGGGTTGGTGGTGATTTGAGTGAGGGGAGTTGTAGCACTGAGTTCTGAGAGGAAGATGACGGTGTTGTTGATCCGGGTAGCAGCTTGGGGTGTTGGGCGTGTGGGTGAGCTGGCGATGCCGTATGGGATGTTGGCGATGGTGAAGTGGGAGGCGTAGTCTGCCATGGTTTGTTGTTTTACTTTACGGATATGTGTAATTGCCGAGGAGTATTATTGTGTGATTTCCAGACCCAGACAAGGTGTCCTTGTGTTTGCTGATTACTTGTTGACTCGGACCAGGGTCCTCCACATCGGCCTTCGACGCCGACAATGCGATGCTGCCACCAGGGTCCAAAACATTTTCAAATACAAGCGCCTATCTCGGCAGGTACTTTCAAAACAATTCTTCGTGTTAGGATTACTCAGTATGTGCTATACCCCACACAAAGTGGGGTCCGATATGATGTCGGACTTCCAGTCGGCATTTGATGGTTGTCAGTCCATCCTCCACATCCCTAAACTTGGTACTTGCATGGGCATCAAACAACCCTAAGCTGTCCAATTCACGATTTCTGTCTTAAACTCCTTTTTCAATCAAGACTACAATAATCACTATCATCAAGCATCTCTTCAGCGATCGCCTTGCTCAGACCATCAGATCCAACATGACATCCAAAAGCACCACAGAGAACAACCTACCACCACTCAAACGCTTTATCACGACCCATGACCCAGCCACTAAAAAAGCAATCTTCTCAGATGCCCTTTCCGACGAAAATAAATTTGAACAAATTCCCGGCGCATTATTCGGTCTCGGCTATGTCACAAAAGGCTTCCCTGTCGACCTCAACGCCGACGCCGACATCAACACGTACAAACCTTATCTCAGCAGCCCACCCGGCCTTGTCGCAACCGGTGGCACAGTCCTCCGCTTTGTCGACATCGAGCCCGGCCAACTATCCCCCATGCACCGCACCGTATCGCTAGACTACGGCGTTGTCATCGAGGGCGACATCGAGCTTATGCTTGATTCGGGCGAGACAAGGCGGATGACAAGGGGAGATGTGGCGATCCAGCGGGGCACGATGCATGCGTGGAGGAATTTGAGTACTACGAATTGGGCGAGGATGATGTATGTTTTGCAGGAATGTAGGCCGGTTGAGGTTGGAGGAGAGGTGTTGGGGGAGGACTACGGGAACATGCAGGGGGTTCCTAAAAGTTCTTAATCTAGGTACTTTGGCATTTTTGACCTTAGAATGATCTTGAAATGGAAAACTCAAGTAATATATTACTTACGCTACGGCACATCATGAGCCAGAAAAATTGCTTGCAATTGTTGATCGGCTGCTCCGCCCGAATTGGTGCCGCAGACCTGCCCCTCCACATTCCGAGTCCACCCCTCTTGCACCATGCATGGACACCCATGCGTCAACACTATCAGTACCCGCTATGCGCTGCATTTATCATTATATACCCACAAGGCTCTGAAAGGTAGGCTACTACGTATTCTACAACACCTGCGCCATGTCTGACCAACTGGAGATCAAGGACGCCTATCGCGTGGACGAATCATCCTTCCCTTATATTTTCGAGGAGAATGTCACGGTACCACTCAAGACGACTTCAAGAGGCATCATTCGGTGTAATGTTTATCGACCCAAGTCAACCAAAGAAGGTACAAAACTCCCCGTGCTTGTGACATATGGGCCTTATGGCAAAGACATCCATTATAAAGAGTATGTCTCCTCCACCTGTTCTGTACATCATTTCAAGGCTGATGACAGGTTAGCTTCCACGGCAAATCTTATTCTGAGGTCAACCCAGAGCATCACTCCGACCACTCAGCCTGGGAAACTCCAGATCCTGGTTTTTGGACGAAACATGACTACGTTATTGTTCGCGCCGACGAGCGAGGGCTTGGGCAATCTCCAGGGTTCCTCGACACTATGTCCCGAGGGACAAGCGAAGCTTTCTTCGATGTCGTAGAATGGGCAGCTGAGCAGCCATGGTCATCAGGCAAGGTCGGATTGCTCGGCATTAGCTACTATGCTGGGTCACAGTGGCGCGTAGCAGCGCGAAAACCCAAGGGTTTAGCAGCGGTCATCCCCTGGGAGGGCATGAGCGATTACTACCGCGATCGGTGTCGGCATGGAGGCATTTTGAGCAACAAGTTCATTGACTTTTGGTGGAATCGTCAAGTCATCACAAACCAATACGGTCGTCCGGGGCGGGCCGAGCGAAACTGGGGTCCAGATACTGTCGATGGTAATCTTTCTGATGAAGTACGAGCGAAGAATCGACAAGATCAGACCATCGATACTGCGAAATCCAAGTTCCGAGACGAGGTTTACTATGCCAGTAAAGAGTACGATATGGGTGACATCGAAGTACCGCTGCTCTCGGTTGGCAATTGGGGAGGGATTTTGCTTCACCTCCGCGGCAATATCGAAGGGTACACCCACGCAGGGTCTGAGTTCAAGTACTTGAGAATGATCACAGGCCGACACGACTTACCTTTTTACTACAAAGAGGAGGTCGAGGTACAACGGAGTTTTCTCGATGCATTCCTCAAGGGTGATGATCGAGTTGGCTGGTCCGTCAAGGGAAAGCTTCCAGCAGTCGACATGGTCTTGCGAAAAGGGGATGTAGGCTTCGACGACGCTGAAAAAGAGAAAGTTTACACAAGAAGAACAGAGAACGAGTGGCCTATTGCACGAACGCGATACACAAAGTTCTTCCTCACACCCTCTCAGACTCTGACTCCAGTAGAGCCCATCACTAATCGCTTGCAAAAGCTATCGTATGAAGCTCTTGGTACTCTTGACAACCAAAAGGTCATACAATTCACCACTGCGCCTTTCGAGGAGGAGACCGAGATCACTGGCCATATCGTCGCCCACCTTAATGTGTCGCTCTCCCCACATGCCACAGGTGCGACGCCGTCTGACATTGATATATTCCTCACGCTTCGCTACATCTCTCCGGAGGGCAAGGAAGTCTACTACACAGGCACAGCAGGAGACCCCATCCCTCTTGCTAAAGGCTGGCTACGTGTTAGCCTCCGTAAAACAAACCCCAATCATCCTAAACACCGTGAGCATCTCCCATGGCGCGACTACTTCAGCACAGATGTACAACCTGTTATCCCGGGAGATGTCTATGCGGTAGACGTGGAAGTATGGCCGACAAATGTGGTGGCTGAGAAGGGCGGTAAGATTGTATTTGAAGTTAGCAGTGGAGATACACAAGGAAGTGGTATCTTCCAGCATAACCATCCGGAGGATAGGAGCGAGGAGGTCTTCGCGGGCTTGAATCATCTGCACTTTGGACCGAAATTTGTGAATTATGTTACCTTGCCGATTGTACCTCCTAAATAGGCTGGAACTTAAAAATAGAAATGTATTGCACAAATGAAAGACTTTAGTATCTGAAATTGAACGACCCTGTTCTACTGAAATGCCTTTAATCATTATTAAAACCATTCACGAGAGAATGAAGGTAACAGACTAACAACTTTACAAGCTCCACGGCTGATGATGGATATCGTTAGAACGGGGACAAACATTCTCCTTCGCATCTTCTAAGCCAATTCAACTATGCCCACTTTCCAATCGTGAACTGGCTGTTACACATATTAACTAATTCCCAATCCTCCGCCCCGAGTACACACTCATCGCCCTCTCTTCTGCTTCCATCTACCACGCCTGCCACAAAACATGCCGCCATATAATGATCATCAGTTGCATGGGCATCTCTAAACATGGGATGCTTCATCAGCCTCGTGATTCCCCTTGTCAACGCGCCCTTCTTGGCCCCATTTTTACAATTGCGTATAAACACGTCCTCTACGCTTTGTCTAAACTCCATCATCGGGGCCTCGGGCGGGTAAGGCTGGGCAAAATTGTCCGAGTATCTGATCATTTGGCCCCAGTGGTTGCGATATAGATTGTGTACGGCACCGCCAGTTCCAATAATAAGGTAGCCCTGGTCGCGCAAGGGGGCCATGATCTGGCCCACGCGAGCATGAAGATGTGGATCGAAGCGCGAGTTCATGCTAATGATTGTAGTCGGAGGACACTTTTCCGGAAACATGCGTATCAGGATTAGGTAAGTGTCGTGGATCCAGTCAAAAGAATCGTTTGGTTGCGCGTCCATGCCCCCCTCATTTAGCAATTGGATGCACTTCTTTCCGGTCTCGAGATCAGGGTTGAGCTCGTAATCTTTGTATTTTCGTGGGTGGACATATGCGACGGGAGATTTAGCAGGCTTCGGATTCATCGCTACGTCGATGCGGTTTGTGCCGCGGGCATCCCAATGGGCCCCCATCATGATGATGCCTTTGAAGCCGTGGCGGTTGGCTTCGTCGCCGCTCGCTTTCCAGTAGTCTGCGGAACGGGACTTCTCGCCGAGCATCATTGTGGAGCCATGAGAAAAGAAGTGCACTGGTGGAGTGACCATTATGAATTGTTTCTTGCTTAGAATAAATTCTGATGGAATTCGATGGAATAGCTAGGGTGTGGTCGTGGCTATGCGATTAGGTGAAAAGGATGAATAACATCACTTGACTGCCCGACGTGATTGTAGGAAGATGCCTCAAGGTTACGCCTGGAATAATCGTTATCAAAACCAACCGCCCCATCTCACAAGACGCGTGTTGGCCTTCGCATACGCAAGCAAAAAGTCGTGAAGTGGAGGGCTTGTCGCGAAACCAATTAGTTAACCGAGGCCATGTCTCGCTTCAGCCTAACCCCGAACTCCGCAGTCCCCACAAACATGCTTAGGCGTCCCCTGATTCTCCCTCCACTTCACTGCCTGACGCCAACGTTGAACGATCGAGGGCAACGATACGACGACAAACATGCAAGCTACTGCGATACAGGACCAAAGGAAGGCATCTGCCACTAATCCCGACTTAGACCTGCCTCAACGACTTTTCCAGTGCAGCACGTGCAAACGATCCTTTACAAGAGCAGATCATCTCACGCGGCATGTGAGGGCGCGTAAGTGTTCCGATCTCTAGTTTGACGTGATGGAAATATTTGTTAGGACTATGTTAATTCAAAGGTTGTCTGAGACCGCCTTTGCCTTTTTGGTTGAGCGAATTCTCACCTCACTGGCTAACATGGTAGACAGACACAAAGGCCAAACCTTATGTTTGTCATATATGCTCGAAGGGTTTTGCACGAATGTAGGTCACCTACCAATTAGCGTTCTTGTTTCTACATGTCGCATCTAAGATGTACCAGAGATCTACTGAAGCGACATGTAACTAATCACGATTCGGAATCTGCAAACAAGAGACAAAAACGCGAGATTGCCCGCGATACCAGAGTAGTACAAGCCTGTGAAGCCTGTTCCCAAAGCCATCTACGATGTGAAGACGAAAAACCTTGCAATCGATGCAAGAAGAGGAACATACCATGCCAAGTCCCGGATGCTTCGGGAGCAGACGAGTCTGAGCTCAACGAGATGGATGCGGTCCACGCTGCTCGGGATTTGTTAGATCTTTCCAATGGCTTCGACTTTCCCACTCCCCAACCAACTTTGCGCGATCAGAGCAGCCAGTCTCTAACACCTAAATTCAACCTATCTAGTGCTCCAGCCCATTTCAGACATTCATCATCAAATGCGACAGGGGGCAGTGCAATGCAGATGCCCTCGCCTTCAAGCATCGGAACACGTGAAAGGGCTGTGACTACATCAAACAATGTTCCTTCTGATGCTGGACCGCTCACCGTCAACCAGCACCATACCGAGGATGCAGGGAGTACATTGGCTTTTTTCGATAGCACTATTCAACCCTTTGATGAAGCACTAAGTATAGACCCTTTCTTGCCAGAACACTCTCGCAACATGCCTCCATTCGAGTCTTTCCTTTCTGGTGTAGCCACGCCTCGTGGGATCTTGGACTTCAGCTTCAATTTGGATGTTGGTCTGACAGATCTCGACCTTGGTTTGCTCGATCAGTACAATTTCCAGATACCCTTCACCGTGGATACACCTTCAACAGATGCTCAGGGCATGGAGCAACATATACCTGAGAGCGATAATGTACTATTGAGGACAGAGGCCTTTAGGCAAAGTATATGGCGATACCTCCCACAACGTTATAAAGACCATGCCGGAGCTGAGCAGGCCAACCTAGCCTTCTCGGATTCAGAGAAGGATAAACTCCGCCGCACTCACATTGCCCAGCGTCGAGCAATAACAGAAAGGCTGCACCGTGTCAGTCGTGACCGACTCATGGTACTGGTACTCGGAACATGCAGTGCAGAGAATGTCAAGAAAATCTCATCCGCATTTCCAAGTATTGAATTACTTGATACGCTCATCCAGGTCTTCTTGACCTCACCTGCTGTCGATGCACAATCTTGGTTTCATTTACCAACTTTTTCGCCGTCAAAAATTAGTCCTGAATTGTTAGCAATCATAGTAGCAGCTGGAGCCGTCTCAACACCCGATGTTCCCTTGCGGAAACTTGGGTTCGCTTTGTATGAAGCCTCACGCACCGGGCAGTCGAGAGTGTTCGAAGCAGACAACACGGCGATAAGGGACCTCCATCATCTACAGAACTTGCTGCTTGAGTTGCAAGTCGGTATGTGGAGCGGTATCAGTCGAAAAATGGAGATCTCGGAAAGTTTTATGCAAGCGCTAATGACTATGCTTCGACGTGGAAGTCGCTTCCGTGGCTCCACCTGGAAGCACATCTCACCATCTGATGACCATGGCGCATCACTAGAAAGCCAGTGGAAAGAGTGGGTGCATCAAGAGTCATATCTACGTCTAGTGTATCGTGCATTCGAGCTTGATCGGCAATCATCCATGGCGCTTCTGAAGCCACCGTTGATATCGTACTCAGAAATGCGGTTGCCTCTACCAAGCTCTAATGTGCTTTGGCAGGCCAAGTCCGCCTCAGCATGGAAGATGGCATACCTTAGTAGCGCACAAGAGTTGACGAAACGACCTTCAGCACTCGAAACCTTTCTCAACCTCGAGCACCTCGCACAATACGAGAGCGCAAGCTTGACGTATCTATACATGATCTGGGGTATGGTTTGGGAGTTCCGGCAAATGAGTGCAGCAATGTCTGGGTCGAGCTCAAAGGCGAATGATAGTTTGATACTATCTTCTCGCTATCAGGAGCTTACCAAACAACTTGAGGACTTTCGTGTCAATAGTCCTCTACTCAGTAAAGGTAGTGAAATTACACTAGAGCTGATGCTCGTACATCTCAACGCTCCACTAGACGAGATACAACTGTTCGCCGGGATTGAGGGACAGGAAGAGGCTCGAAGTGCATATCCTGCAATTCGGGAATGGACTACAAGTGTGGCGGCACGACAGGCGTTATGGCATGCTGGCCAGATCTTACGTGCTGCAGAAGGTTTACCAAAGGCGCTGCTTTGCCATTTCAATGCAATTGCAGTGTATCACGCTGGCCTAGTTCTTTGGGGCTACAGTTTCCTCAAGCGATCTGCTCCAAACAATTCAGCTTCCACAGACGGCTTGCAGTCGCTGATTCTTCTTAATGGAGAAGACTCTCTGAGTGCACGAAGGTTCATTACAATGAATCGTGGCAATCCTTCTATCAGGCGCCCAGGGTCACAAACTAGCACGCAAATCAGCGATGTTTCTGGTGTTGTGGATGATCTAATTCATTTACTTCAGTCGCCTCACGAAACCGTAGAAGGTTCCTGCCCACCACTTGTGGGTAACTTGGTGCAACTCCTAGAGGGCTTGCGGTCTACAACCCGGTGAACAGACGCGACGGGTATTGGTATTAGGTAGGACCACCATTCACAGCATAGTGTTGTATTTTTATGGCTTAACAGCCAAGTGCCTTGGCCAATTGTTTTTTGAAGTCGTTCCGCATTTCTTTTCCCCTTTTATTTTGCGCATTAAAAGTTTAGTTTTTTTTTTTTTCAAATGATGGCGTTTGCGGCGATCGGCGCAACACGAAGACGACGCTTCCAAATTATGCTTCACGAATAACGAAGATATTTTTCACGATTGCGCCTCTGAAGTCTGATGAATGCATAAGGTGATTGCTCGAAGCTGAGAAATGTGTGTGTAAGCTCGAGGCGGATACAACATTTCGTCCTCCATGGGGGACCTCAAATGGGCAGGTTGCGTTTTGTAAAGAGACAGTTACGTAGAAGGAGGATGTGCTCAACTAATTGTTTCCTCGGTCATTGCCCATAATGAGTGTCACACCTGGTATCGGAAGGTTTTGGGCATTCGTCTCCACATCCCGACTTCCCCATGGGGACAGTCTGGCTCGAGCTCAGCATTAGTCCGCTCTCCAATCATCCAATCATCAAGCTTAAGGACGTATTAAGGTTGTCTTTATTCAGTACAGGCTAAATGCCGCATGACATAGCCGCCCATGTATGGCCCAGGACAATGTTGCGAAACCGTACCAAGGTGACCGGGTAGGTATTTAATTTGTCATCTACCTGACCTGCACCCTCAGCAAAGACTTATCTCCCCGGCATTGCTTTAGTGTCGGGAGTGACGGGGGCGGAGTAGGCGGAGCGACGGCTCCAGAGTTGAGTAGTAGAGCAACGCTCCGGACTAATACTCCAAGACCCCCATCATTGGTGTCAAGCCATCTCATCAAATCCACTTAGAAATTACTCATCTCTAGCTATGACAACCTTCAGAAAGGCATTCAGCTTGTCAAAGGACGAGGTGAAGGTTGCCACACCTCCAGGAACATCAACACTTGTTGGTCTGTATTTGCGGCAACACGCGATGCATCCAGCTAACGAATGCATAGAACACCTTGAGCGAACGGCAACTCAAACGGCTCATGATGAAATTCGTCTCGTGCCCCAACCGTCTGCGGATCCTGCAGATCCGTTGAATCTACCATTTTGGAGGAAACTGGTGATTCTAGCCGTGATGTCTATTCACCCCTTTGTTGTCAATATTACTAGCGCTTCGTTGGGGAGTGCGCTCCCTATCTACGCGTCGACAGGGGTATTCGGCTTCCCACCGAAGCCATTTTCGAAACTCACCCAGCTCGTTGCTGTCAATCTTATGATGCTCGGTGTATCAAATCTATGGTGGGTGCCGCTGGCTAACACTTTTGGCCGTCGACCGATCACTCTCGTGAGTCTTTTACTGCTCACATTTTCGTGCATGTGGGCTGGATTGGCAACGACATTCGAGAGCCTTCTTGCAGCTCGCCTATTCATGGGTATTGGAGGCGGGCCCGCAGATGCGGTCTCTCCGGATGTAGTCGGTGAGATTTTCTTCGTACACCAACGAGGACGAGCTATGGTAAGCCGATGACTGCGAGCTATACACATAAGTCTGATTGCTAATCATTTTCAAGGCTATATACACTGTGTTCCTGTCACTCGGGTCCCTCATTGGGGGTTTGTGCGGCGGCTATATTGTTGCCTCACGAGGTCTTGCCTGGATCCACTGGGTCAATGTCATCCTCTCTGCCATCACATTTCTTCTCTGCTTCATCTTCCAAGCAGAGACGCTTTACGATCGCCTACAAACAACAGTCCTACTATCTCGCGATGTGGAGAAGTCCGGGGTGGAGACGCAAGAAGCCGTTGTCATTCCAGATGCAGCAGCACCTTCTTCCTACCCGCCCTTTACTTACATCCATTCCCTAAAGCTTGGCACATATCGTCCTGGTGCCTTCCAGAAGTTTCTTGCGCCATACAAGGTCATGAGACTTCCTGGTGTATGGCTCATTTCGCTGTGGTACGCAGGACTTGTAGGCTTGATCGTTACATGCAGTCTTATGGGCACTCAACTTGTTGCCGCCCCGCCGTATCTCTGGGGTAAAAATGTGGGTTTAATCAACATTGGGGGTATAATTGGATCACTTCTTGGATGTGTATGTGTTCATCATCCACTACTTAATGGCCCTAAATTTACCAAGTATTTCAGGCCTACACGTATCTTGCTGCGGACTGGACAACCAAACGCATGGCAACGCAGGATGGACACGGTTTTTCGGAGTCCGAGTCGCGTCTCGTCACGGCGCTTCCAGCCCTTTTCATTGCTACTGCTGGTTCCTTCATCTTCGGCTTTGTGGGGCAAAACCCTTCGCCTACCGGCTGGGTAGGACTACAGTTTGGCCTCGCCATGGTGTCTTTTGGACTTATGCAAGCCCCTTCTGTCGGCTTCAACTATCTGATCGAGTCATATCCTAGTATCGCAGGAGACTGTTTTGTTTCAGTCACATCCACGAGAGCTATCATTTCGTTTGCGTGGATCTTTTTTGTCGGCGATTGGGTTCACCACAGCGGTATTGCTGAGGTTTTTGGCGTCTTTGGCATGCTGATGGGGATTTTCGGGTTGTTGACCATCCCGATGATGATTTGGGGTAAGAGACTTCGAATTTGGACTGCGAAGTGGGTTCCAGAGGGAAATGCTATGTAAGTGGAGGATCAGTAGTGTTTAAGAGCTTATCCAAGGCCGGGTAGATGTAATACTAGATGATGACGCGAGAAACGGTGGAACACACGTCATAAAGCCGAGTGATATGATAATTTTACTTCGCAAAATAGCTGGATCAAATGGGTTATGTACCCCTGGCAAATTAATCCGGGCTGGTTATATTCTCAGTGCTACAGAAATATGTTTACCGGTTCCATTGACCCCTCAATCTACAATTTACTCAAACAAAAACCCACCTCCTCAGCCCAGCTCTTACACCAAAGAAAAGCGATGCCCCAATACAAGTCAGCAGCGGGATTCCGTAAAAGCCCAGACCAACGAAAATGCCCTTCTCAAAATACCCAAATGCAATAGAAGTCGCTCGCTTCTTTTCCTTGATCTCTTGTGAGGATTTGGCCAACAGGTCTGCAGCTACTTTCCGAGAGTCCTTGCTTGAAATGGCTTTTGCTAGTACGATCTGCGATGATGGCGCATTGACGTATGTAGGCGAAGCGCGAGTAAAATGTTGTGTAGTGTAACGTTGCTCAATGTTTATGGGCTGGGACGATGGCGCTGCTGGGCCGAGGATGAGGCGGTAGGGTACTTGGTTTACGAAAGATGCATCCGCGTTGATGAACTGGGAAAGGTATTTTCCGACCGATGGTGTGCCGTAGTAGTAAGCGGCAAGTAGAGTGTTTCCTGGCTCGAGATCTTCGTCAATTAGACTAATGGCGTGTTCGAGTGACGTGATGCTAGATATGCAGAACAGCGGCTGGGCTATCTTGGGCGACAAGACGGAGAGATTTGTGAGTTCGACAACTGCACCGTTATTACCTTGCGTAACGACATTGACCTCCCACGCTTTGCTGTTTTGGATCATCTTGAAGGTATCTGCTACTCGTGAAGTGTTCTTTTGCGCAGCTAGAGTCGGTGACTTGGGCGATCCATTTGCTACCACATCTGCAGAACCCGACAGGTAATGGATCGCATGCTTCAGAACGTGCTCTAAAAATTCTTTCTTGACGAACTCGTTCGCGAGTACTAAGTCTGGACCGTACGGCGATGTGCCGCCAAATGCAAATCGTGCTGCAACTAGTTGTTCAGCTGCTGATGCAAGATCTGCGGTGCGATCCACAACTGCGATAACTTTTGTCTTTGGCGAGACAAGTTGCAAGTGTGTTGGTCGTTCGTTTGGAGTCTCTTGAAGCACTTGGAGGGAAGCGTTCAAGGAATCCGATGGAGGATCAGTGGAAAGTATAGCGAAAGTATCGGCTTCAATGGCCTGTGACAACAATTTTCGAAGAAGCGAAGGAGTAGCGCGAAGGCTATTCTCGAGCTGTATTATATTAGTCGACCTATCAAGTCACAGTTACGACTATCTCACCTTCAAAGCGGCACAATTACCGGCTGCCAAAGCTGCGCTCAAAGCCACAATTGCAGAGAAGAACGGCGTGTGGCTTTGCAGCGGTTCAATGTAGACAACACCCCAGGGGTCCCTATTATCTTGCGCATCTTTGCCATAGGCTGCTCGGTATTCTTCTTCTAGGTCTTTCTTTGTATCGATAGCGCTATAATACCCGCGCACGATGTCAAGCGCAAGCGCGACTTCAACGGTTGCCTCAGCCTCCGATATATGAGTATCTTTTTTGATCGCTTCTTTGATTACTGTGACATTTACACGTATTATGTCGTGAAGAGACTTGAGCTGTTTTTGCCGGAAGAAAGGATTGTGGCAGCGCGCAGTGAGGGCTGTGGCATGGAGGTTCGCAAGTGCAACCGCAGGAGAAGTCATGATGAAGCGCAAAGACAAAGCGAAGAAATTAATTAGAATAAGAACTACGAGAAGTATTTGCTTTCAACGCTTCGCAAGGACAAAAGCTGATCTTTGTGAGACGGGTATGACATTATTGGCCTAACCATGCCGAAGGGTCCCGCCCCCCACATTCCGATGCTCTCAGTCACATGTTCTCCGCCTCGCACCCGAGAACCACCAACACCTCCGGCCACTCCGATGTTGGTCTGACCGGGTTTCGATTTTATCATCCTACACAACCGTACTCAAGTTATCGCTACTTTTTCGTTTTTGGCCCCAAGACTACCACTATGTCAGTAACAACGACCGTCAACCCGATTCATTACAATCTCCAGACGGTACTCGCAGACTACGATCTCCACCATACCAATGGAGAAGTTGACGCCTCGCTGAATGCCCATCCAAATCTCGAACCATCGTCGCAAAATCCAAGCGATTGGCCAACCGAGCATCGTCGCGTGCCAGCGTACAGGCCGGTGAATACAGCACTCGACCAGAGTGAGAGGAGAGTGTATTTGAATGAAGCCGAGCATACATTCGTTAGGGTAATGTTCACGGGGGTATTTCTACAGTCGGTGAGTGTGTGAGCATAATTTACGCTCGAGAAATGAAGGGCTGATCGCGCGACAGACTGTTGCGAGGGTTTGGAGAGGGACAGTGGGGAGAATTTGGAATGTTGGGTATAAAGTCGGTGGGGAGTGGTGATGGGAGACGAAATTCATGGAACTAGATCGCCATTCTTCTAGCTATAATATTCAAAGTCATAGGGTATCTACATCGTGCTTTTCAAGAACAAGTAATGTTACTTGCGCGAAGCCATCGCGCAGTTACACAAACGTCCAGTAAAACCAAGTCAAAGTTACGACCAATTCGGAAATTCTTAGACCCACGGCCTTGTCTCCATATTGGCTAACCTTAATGTTGCTCAAAGCCATGGTATAAGTGCCGAGGCCATGCTCTCGTGGACCCGGGAAGTGGAGGACAATCAGTCCAAAATGCCGTGATGTGGACTAAATTGCCCACCTGTATGCACGTAAGATGCTTATCACAGCAAACTGCAGCACACGCCATGGTTCAGGCCTTAGCTTTCTTCTTCAACTTTTGACCCTAGATTCAAGGCATCTTGTTCAGATTGGCACGCGCTGACCCTGAACAACAATGGATTTCACGCAGAACCATGGCTCCCAGACCAATGGTGCCGGAATTGAAACCGCACGACCGCTAAACATCACTATCGTGGGTGCTGGAATTGGAGGCCTCGCTGCTGCAACCTTTCTCCGCCAGCAAGGTCACTCCATCACCCTTCTCGAGCAATCGCGGTTTGCAAATGAACTGGGTGCAGCTGTGCACCTCGCTCCTAACGCGTATGGCCTTCTTCGCCGTATTGGCCTTATTCCTGAGGCTGGCGGAGCTAACAAGTGCCTGTGTATAAGCCAGTGGCTTCCTAGTGGCAAGGAGCTGTTCTCCATTGATCTCGACGCTCAGGCAGGGCGATGGCAGCACCCGTGGCAGTTGGCACATCGCGTCAACTTGCATAACGAGCTGAAAAGGCTTGCTACGTGCAAAGAGGGGAAGGGCCGGTCAGCCATACTGAGAACAAGGAGTAGAGTTATCGATGTAGACCCTAAAGAGGGCATCGTCACTCTTGAAGATGGGGAGAAAATCCAAAGTGATGTCATTGTGGGAGCAGATGGCGTACACTCAAGAACACGGGCGAAGATACCAGGGGCCGAGAACATCAAGCCGTTTGGAAGTGGAAAAAGCGCATTTCGCTTCCTCATGAAGAGGGAGAAGGCCTTTGCAGATCCCGAGACTCGAAAATTTGCGGAGAAGGACGGTCACCTAATCATGATCTTTGCTCGCGACCGTCGAGTTGTTATTTACCCCACATTAGACAACACACTGCTCAATTTTGTCAATATCCATCCAACATCTGAGTCGCAGATTCAGACGGAAGAGCCGGGAAGCGGCGATTGGCAAAATGAGGGCAATATCAGCAAGATGTTGGAAGTGTACAAAGACTTTGAGCCTGCTGTTGTCAAATTGTTGGGTATGGCAGATGAGGAGACGCTGAAGGTCTGGGAGTTACTGGACATGGATCAATTACCGTCCTGGACAGAAGGAAAGCTAGTGCTCATTGGAGACGCTGCACATCCCTTTACACCTCGTAAGTAACTTCACTAATCTCGTGTACCCATTCATGATTGACAAATTCCATCAGATCAAGGCCAAGGTGCAGGCCAAGCCATCGAAGACGCAGCCTCTCTTGCCGTTATGCTTCCCGCACATACCCCTCTAAATCAAATCCCAGCACGGCTCAAGCTGTATGAGAAATGCCGGCTCGAAAGGGCGTCAAGAGTCCAAGAAGTCTCCCGGATATCAGGTAAGGATCTCGGGAGTGGGCCACCACCTGACACTGCTCGCTTCACAAACTACAATTTTGGCCACGACGAGTGGGACTTTTCGAGCCAGATGCTCCGTAAGTGGGAATGGGAGAATAAAAAAGGCCTATTCTGGCGAATGCCAGTATCATTTGGGCCAATGCCCGGACCAAGACAGGACTTCTACGGAAGGCCTTGGGATGGGTCCAAGGCCAAATTCACGACCGTCAGTGTGAAGTTCAAATCGAGTAGGACTGTACTCGAAAATTTGTTCCCCACCCAGAAGCTCAAGTTCACAGCTGCCGACACGATTGCCTACGCTACTTTCGCCGTCACGCAGCTAGACAACCTAGAATGGCTCGGAGGTAGAGGCTACTTGCATTTTGGCCTCTATATCCACGGTGTTCAGTATACCAAGGATAACGGAGACGTAGTAACTGGGACATATCTCCCCGTACTCTTTGAGAACTTGGCCGATCCTATCCTTAGTGGTAGGGAGGAACTAGGGTTTCCTAAACTCTACTGTGAGCTTGATCTGAAAGGTGATGGCCAAGGCTGGAAGCTAGATGCTGGCTGGATGGAGTCGAAGTTTTGCAGGCTCACTCTTTCAGGCCTTGGGGAAGCCGCAGCGACGAACGGAGAAGCGCCGTCTCCCTCGCCCAAAGAAGAGGGTCTCTTCGTTCATAAATACATCCCTGCAACTGGCCATGTTGGCAGCGAGCATAGAGGGCAGCCAGACGTTGAGTACACTGCTTTCTTGTCGAATGAAGCAGATGCGAAGTCGGTGGAAAGAAAGGTCGAGAAGACACTGACAGCATCGAGCGCGGAGGTGAAATTTGACTCATTAGATTGGAAAGCATTGCCAACATTGCACCATGTTGTTGATCGACTGAAGGAGGTCCCAATCTATGAGGTGGTTGAGGCCAAGGTTGCGCTAGGCACAGGGGTGAGCGATGTTGGCACATTGGGGCGAGTAGAGTAGACTTCGGATTTCGAGTGCTTGGTTTGCATTTATGATGATGTGTTATTCCAGTAGGTGGTGATATGCATTTCCTCGATGATGCAAAGCCTTCCTTTCAGGCGAGATGTCGCCAGGAGCAGTCCCTATTGTGTATCGTTTCTTGAAGAAGATATGGTGTATTTTCGCCTTTGATATAGTGTAAGGCCGGGTTCTGTGCCACCAGACCAGACGTGATCAAAAGAGGCACAGTATGCCGAATAGGCATACTGGGCACAGAATAATATATGTACTGGATGCCCATCGATGGCTCAACGGGCCACCTGTGGGAAACACCCGTGACATGTAGCAAAACCAATCGCCCTCATTAATGTCTGCGGCACCTGTCTAAAGTGTGCGCTCACAAACAGTTTGTGTCCTTTAGTATCGCAGAGTATGGAACATTCTGCAATAAACAGCTATTAAGCAGCAGCAGCATCACACCTAATATTCCTTAACTAGTCGTGCTTAGCTATTATAGAAGTATATATAATAAATAGTCCTATAATCTTATAAATGTTGCAGTAACTCCTATATTTGGATCTACTCCCTAGAGCTAATCAGTCTTGGCTCGAAGGCTCTCTGGCTGATCCCAAGCTTCGGATACTGCAAGCTGTTAATATAGAGAGCTCAACTAGTAGAGCTGTAGTATAAGAGCTCTACCTATCAATAGCTAGTATAATCAATAATCCATCTCCTAATTATTCCTAAGCTTATACCTCCTACTATGGTTATACCTAGTACTTTAAGAATATACTTATAGTTCTATCCTATATAATTAAAAGTGTTACGCTACGGGCTGCAGTAGGCTGTAAGCTGCGCATATGCGCGAGATAAGGGCGAGGGCCCTTAGGCAATATATACTGTTCTACTCCTGTATTTCAACGTTGTTGAATACTTGGTTACCTCTTTAGGTTTGTTTGGCGTAGTGGAGTAGAGCTGCGGCATAACACCAAAAAGGTAGATGAGTATTCAACAACGTTGAATACTGGAGTAGAACAGTATATATTGTTACAAAGGCCTACTGGCCCTTGGCACTCGGCTTAGTAAGCGCCAATCGCAATACTACTACAGCCCTGCGGGCCTTGTAGGCGCTGAAGCCTAACAATGGTCTATCTAAACGAGTATACAGGCTAGCTAGAAAGCTAGTAGACTTTGCCTATTTAATCTAGAGAAGGTTCTCTAATTGTCTTAAGTAAGCTAACTAGTTAGCCGCCTATTAACTCCTCTATTATTAGCTTAACTACCTGATCTAATCTTTTAGACACCTTAGCAAGGTAGGCAAAGCTATCTCAAGGGCTAATATAAAGGCAGCTCTCCTTAAAGCTCAAAATCAACGTTTACAATTTTAAGTTGATTAGTTTACAAGCTAGTATACAAGAAAACAGGTTAGGATTAATCTAAATAAGCGGTTTAGCAACGTGGTCAAGATTAGGGCTGCCCAAGACCGGGCAGCGATGACAAAGGCAGAGAAGGCTATGAAGAAGGCAGTAAATAAGGCTAACAAGCCTATCTCTAAAGCGGCTACACATATAAAGCAGGCTGTACTTAACCTTAACTGAATTCAAATTGGCGTTGTGGAGATATTGCGCGTTGAAGCTGATCAATTGAATTTGGTGGGGTGGCCTAACTCCCCCGGTGGCTTAACTCCCCCGGTGGCTTAACTCCCCCGGTGGTTTAACTCCCCCGGTGCCAGCTTATACGGTCTGTTGTTCGGAGCGACCGGACTCGTCCCCTGGGCCTCTCCACATCATACGTAACCTCGTTCTGTTCTTGGCCCGACCTTTGATTGTTGGGCCTCGATCGCATAGAGGGTTTCCGTCCAGCATCGATAGGCTTTCGCGCCATGTCGAAGTAGGTGTTGAGGCGGTTGAGGCTGTTAAACATCGACATCTAGCGAATTACAGAAATACCACTGTTTGAAATCCATAGCGTCAACTCGTCGTTTATCGCACACGTATCTATTCCGATTTTTCACAATTCCTAGACCTTGAGACAGGCGGTTCAAAGCGCTTCACAGATCTTATATCGCTCACAAACCTGTCGACGGCGTAGGCGATAGGAACTTGTTCGATGGAGTGGAGTCCCCTCACATACCCCAGCATCTTGCCCATTTGGTTCTTGCGTAAGGCCAGCGTTTGCTTATTCTCCTGTTCTCTCTTTCTCCCCTCCTCCTGGTGCATCTTCCAGCACAGGTCACAGAATGAGGTGAAGGCATAGCCCGAGACACCTTTGCGACCCTAAGACCGTCCCCAAAACTGATTTGTAGTTGGGCGAACTCTGCAAATCTCGCAGATGGGGCTTTTGGCGGCTTCTCTGCATTCGCATGGGCTACCGGAGTCGCAATTGCCGCGATATAACGGGTTGATGTGGAAAGATCTAGCTATATGTTTAGGGAACCTGCTGCTATTTTTTGTCGCAATTAAGCTAAGGGCAGGGCCGTCGGTTGGCAAAGAAAGATTTAGCCACATATTTAGCGGCCTTGCCGCAATTTTTTGTCGCAGCCAAGCCGAGTCCAAATCGTCTAAGCATTCTCTCCCATGTACCCCGATGACCAAGATTGATGTGATGTGAACGAATCGTGTTGATTGATAATTAAGTGTGAACTCGGAGTTTGAGTTAGCACATAATCAAGCGGGAAACGCACGATGGCCGGGCAAGAACTCGTCTCATAAGCCTATTGACGGCTACCGCAGCCACTCAGCTGGGGCATATTTCAATGTGGGAGCTTTAAAGATTAATTATTTGTTCACAGCGTCCCTTGGCAACAGCCTAGAGCACGGAGGCTATGTATAACTACTAGCCTACTAAACTATTTGCTGCCCTATATAGGCTTATGTCACTGGGATTCTAACTATAGGTTAGAGCAGTAGATCGGTCCGGTATACTCAAGCTTACTTAAGCCGAGCTACTGATCCCCTATATATATTCAGATGGCTCTATGGCCTTTACAATACAGTGATCCTTTCTATGTTACTCCTGAGCTTAAATCGCGCCTAGTTTGTTCTGTCACAGTACTGTAGTAACTAGGTACTGTAATAGTCCGGCCTTCATAACCTTGGATCGATAAAACCCTCTAACCTTATATACAACGCACTAACCAAGGTCAAAATAGGCAGCGCGTCGTATCTGTAGTGGACGGAAGAATGCAACCTATATCTTCCCTTCCCACAATCTCTCCGCATTGCGGTAAAAAATATCGTTTTTCTCCTCCATATCAACAAAGTCCGCCTCTGAAAGTCCCGCAATATTGTCATCGACATTCCAAAACCCGATACCATATGGATAGTCCTGACAGATACATCAGTAAATCTCGCCTGCCAACTATCCTCATACACGTACCGTCCCGAACACCACTTGCCTAATCCCAACACCCATGCCCTCAGTTAAACCCTTAACCTGCTTCGGAAATACCGGCCCAGCAGTGTCGTACCAGAATCGATGTTTATACACCATCCTCGCCGCTTCGGAAATGCCAGGAAACCCGAGTAAGAATCGTTCAGATATATCTGGAAAGGCTCCCGCGCCATGAGATATACGCCAGTGGAGATTAGGGAATTTTGTAGTTGTGGAACTCGCCGTGATGCTAGATATTGCTCGTGCAGTCTCGAAGTAGAATTCTCCGAGGCCAGAGCGAAGAGGTGCTATGCGTGATCATTGTCATTTTTGCTTCCTTTGCATATTGAGATTAGTAATGAGAGACTTACAAGGTCTGGAGTTGATAAGACGTCCATCATCTAGTGTAATGGTTGGCTCTGTAGGATGTATGAAAAGTACCTCCGTGTTCTGATCGCCATGTTCTTCCGTTCTTTGTTGCAGATATGACCACATTTTATCAAATGAGATGTCTCCAGGATACTTTCCTTCATGATTTGTCAATACACCTACGCCCAAGGCGCCTAGCTCCTCCAGCGCATATTTCACTTCTGTTACAGCCTCGTCGACATACGGTAACGGCGTAATAGCAAGCCACGCAAAACGCTCCGGATACAATCGACACAGCTCTGCGACAAACTCGTTTAATAATCTTGCGAGAGCTACAGTTTTCTTCTTTCTCAATGTGCCGTCTATTTCAGTCAGGAAGGCGTTTGCCTGCGGCGTAGAGATGCACACAACGCTTTTCTTAATGCTATGCTCGGCCATGAATCGTAAATGCGAAGAAACGTCCCAGGTGGGTGTCTCACGCCCCGCGGCAGCGAGTTCCAAATTGCGAAACCAGTTTGGAATAGGGTGGGTGTGAGTGTCTATTCTCGTTGCGGTAGAGAAGTCAATGGATGAATTCGTAGAGATGTCGGATGATAACGCGACGATGGACCCTAGAGCTTCTTCATGGAATGGTAAAATGGTAATGTCGATACCGTCTCGATGTGCATTTGCCATAATGCGTGCTCTGGTCGAGGTTGGTGTTGAGGAAGACATGTTGATAATGGACGCTAAATGTGGTATGAAGGAGAAAATGCACCGCGAAACAAGAAACTGAGAACAGGAAGATTATACGTAAGTTGTATAAACTAACAAATATAAACTTAGCCTGGCGTCGATCTCTACTTCGGTTGTACAACCTGACCAATGTACGCACGAGCAGGGAGTGCTCGGCTCCCCGCATCATCACTTGAAGGGCGGAGGATGGTGTTGCACCCGACTGTTGATACGCGTCTACTTAGAATGCAAACGTTTGCATATAATTTACACGTATTGATTTAGCTTTACGTCTTACATGCGAGTATTGTAGTAATACAGCGTGGTAGTACAAAAATGGCCCGAGAGTTGGTATAAACCACTCCAGCTTGCCGGAGTACCGTCTTACACCATGCAGCCATGCAACCGTTGATGAGTGGTGTTGTTAAATCGTTTCTCAGAAGAGATATGCGCTCAATTCCAGCGTTCTGCCTTCTTCAGAGGCTTTTCCCAGTCCTTAATATGATCCACCATGATCTTCGCTGCCTGGTCTGCAGTAAAATTGCGTCCAATTGCCTCTACAAAGTCGCCTTCCGGATCTAAACGGACGTCAGCTTTCATCCAATGTGAAGTACCGAGCAAGGAATAAGACTCGCATGACGTACCCATCAAGTAGAAATAAATACTGTGATCAACAAGGTAATCCTCTCCTGGTTTCATGGTACTCGGAGTGCTGAAGTAAACTCTGTACGCCTTACATGTCTCCTTGATCTTTTCGTAATCACCCGTCAAGCCAATGAATTCCGGATGGAACTCATTCAGGTAGTCCTTTAGCACTTTCGGGGTATCACGCGCTGGGTCGCAGGTGATCATCAGTGGCAGAAGCACTTTGCCGCACTGCTCGACTACCTTATCGTACATGAGAGCCATCTTATCGAGCTCGTCTGGACAGATATCGGGGCAATGTGTGAAGCCAAAGTAGACCTGAGGTGCATGAGCACTCTAGCTTTGTGGTAATAAGTTGGCATACATACTAGCGAGTATTTGCCCAGCATATCGTCGCTTGTGAAGACGTTGCCATCTTGGTCCACCAGTTGGAACGGCCCGCCTACTTTGGGCTTGCCAATACCTTTTGTCTGATCTGCTATCCGCTTACGCGCAAGGCGCTCCCTCTCGTAGGTAAAGTAGGCCCACATGCCGGCACCAGATGCGACGAAGAGGATGGCGGCTGTGAGATTGAATGGCTGAATGTGATATCAGCAATTGATTCTGCAGCCCTGGAAATGTAGACATACCCCGCCTTTGTTGCGTGCGCGGATCTGATCAATGGTCTTGAGTTTACTACGCGATGCGGATTGCGTGAATGAACGTGACTGTCCCCGGGTGGTACTCGTGGCCTCTCCAGCCCCAATAGCCAATTTTTGTGGTTCTCTCAGACATTTTGGAGTCTTTCGCGTGGCGGTTTGTGATGCTGATATCGAGCTCGAGCCGTGGGAGGTAAACGTTCGGGAAGCGATGCGTGGCGCAATGCTATTTTCGAAAGCTTTGGTCACCCTAACGGCGAGTTTACATGGTGCAGACATGTTGATGGGTCGTGAAGAGGACTTGTTGTACTGCCGGTTGACATTTCGTGATATTCTTCGAGAGGTCCGAAATTCGAGCTCGGACCATGCTCGAACGATCTCACTGATTGAAACTAGCTACAGCTTAGCACTTCTATATCAACACCGGAGTAGCACTGCATTTTCCAACCTATTTCACCACTGGACCAATAGATTATGATTTAAGATTGTTTGTAGATGCGCCGAAGGCAAGAGGTATCAATCAAAGGCCTCTCAACGAACAAGAAGTGGGCAGGCATATCTCATCACCTGAATAACAAGACTTGAAAAGTTGTAAGTTTGGGTAGAGCGCCAGACTACAGATCATATATCAGATACTTTCGCTTGTCTCATTTCCACCTGCCAACCATTTGATCGCTTTCCATACTCATTGTTTACCCCTCAATCTCATCCAACATAACCAACCTGAAATCCTCCAATGCCGCCAATCGATGTCCTTCAGCATTCTTTTTGTATTCCTCACTTTCAACCATCGCTCTAAATTCCGCTAAACTTTCATACCTAACAATCGCGACAAAATCCCACTTCTCGGTATCAGGCACAACAACACCCGTCAGCACAGTGCTTTTGAAGTAGACCGCCGCGTTGGGAGGAAGTAAGGGCTCCAAAGCGACGCGATACTTTGAGAATAAAAGTCAGAATTGTATCAAACTACATGGTGGCGTCTTCTTTTACCCTTTGTATGGCTTCCTCACCGGTGCAAGGGCCCGTCGAGAGGTGTTCGTGAGCGGGCGGGTAGACCGCGACATCGCGGTAACGCCAGAGATTAAGCATAAAAATGGGCTTCTTCGGATCAAAGGTCTCAGCTACGGAGGCCAGGTTATCGTATGAGATGGGTAGGCAAGGCATTGTATAGTGCAATTAGTGTTTTGCTGAAAATGGCTGGCAGAGTCCACTTGATATTGCGTTGAAAAGATTTTTTTGACAGCATGTCATTGCTCTTTTTATACTTGATCCAAGATTCGCCCTTTTCCTCCATTTCAATGACTATGATATGGTGGTTATCGATAGTCGGCGGAGTTCCACCTCGTGAAGGGCGGCTTACATACCAAAGTGGTAAATTGAATGGCCAAGTTCGGCCAAAGTTTAAGATTAGTGGCTACGGCCGTTAGAATGTACATTCTCAAAAAATGATAGGGCGTGCTACTAAAGAGTTGTCGTTTAAACAAAACATACTCTGCGACTCCGTAAGCCTCGGTCCAGTCAGCACTCCCATTACCCCAGATGTGGGGTAGCACATCCGACGCACTACGATGCAGATCAAAAGCCCAAATCGAGGTATTTCTCAATCCCAACCGCTCTAAGGGATCTCTCGATCCTCAGCATTTAACATGGCGCCCACCGAGAGGCCTATTCTATTCCACTACCCACAATCCATCTACTCCCATCGTGTACTATGGTACCTCTGGCTTCGCGGGATTCCGTATGATGAGTGTATCCAGCCTGCCGTTATGCCACGTCCTGATCTTGCATCAATCGGCGTATGCTACCGCAGAATTCCCATTCTCTCCATAGGACAAGACATATACTGCGACTCGCGTCTTATTATCTCCAAGCTAGAGGTTGTGTACCCAGAAAGCAGCCTCACTCCATCAACACCAGCGGAATGCGGTATCCAAAAGCTATTTGAGAACTATAATATCGATGGCGGGATCTTTGGAAACGTAGTGAGGCTGATACCATACTGGACGGAGTCCAGCATGTTGCAGGATAGCGTTTTCTTGGATGATCGACAAAAGCTGATGGGCGGAAGGCGTATGTCTAGGGGGACGATGGAGTCTGGGAGACCCATTGGGCTGCAGCATATTCGACAAGCGTTTGATTTACTTGAAACGACATTTCTTGCTGACGGGAGAGATTGGATTCTGGGAAGTCAAGAACCTACAATCGCAGACATTGATGCAGTATGGCCGTTTGAGTGGATGATCGTTGATCGAAATATGAAGGGATGTCTTCCGGAAGAGTTCATCAGTGAAAAGATATATCCGAGGGTATATGGATGGGTGAGAAGATTCATGAGTCTGGTTGAGGAGAAGAAAATGACACACCTAAAACCGATCAAGTTGGATGGGCAGACTATGGCCAGTCGCGTAATGAGCGGTGCTTCCATAACTGAAGTAACGGATTTTGTCAACGATGACCCAATTGGCATCAAACGGGGTGACGAAGTCGAAGTGTTTCCTTCAGACTATGGTCAAACAGAAAAGAGCGTTGGCATGCTGGTTGGATTAGGCACTCATGAGGCGGTAATCAAAAATCAATTCGGCCTACACCTTCACTTCCCACGCTGGAACTTCAACATAAAAAAAGTTCAATCAAGCCCGAGCATATCTGCACCTCCCAGCAACCCCAGGGCGATACCAAAAATGCGCCTGATCTACCATCCACTTTCACCATTTGTACGAAAGGTCTTTGTGCTTGCTCATGAGCTAGGGCTTGCAAAGCATATCTCGCTGGAAAAGGTGGTAGTCGACCCAATCACTATCCCCGGATGGAGTGATAGTAATGCTGAAGTGTCAGCTTATAACCCCATGGCAAAGATACCGTGTCTAATTTTAGATGATGTACCAGACGGAATATTCGGCTCAAAGGTAATCTGTGAGTATCTTGAGCATTCGGCAACCGTCGAGCAGGTCAAGGACATACGGTACTGGAAAATGCGCACGCTACATGCATGCGCAGATGGGATAATGGACGCCTTGGCGCCGATAACATACGAAGTACGGATTCGTAAAGAGCGTGGCTTATATTTCGGAGAATGGATGGAATCCCAGCAACAGAAAATAGTAAGGGCTTTGGACAGACTTGAAGTGGCTGCAAAGCAAGGCATTCTCTCAGACCCAGGTCCGGGTCCGGCATCTGCAGATGAGGTGGCGGTGGCGGTATCAGTAGCTAGCTTAGGCAACTTGAGTTCTTCGAACATTGATTGGAAAGGCGGGAGGCCTAGCTTGGAGACGTGGATGAAGACTTGGGACCAAAGGGAGAGCTTTCTTGCTACGCCACCAAGACAGGAAGATTGGGTGATTGCACAAGCTCAGGGCATCTCTAAGATCTAAAGATTAGGACGTGGAATTCATCGACCTTTTAGAAGCCACACTCATGATGTATTGCTAATAATATGGTCCACGAATACGAATTGGTGGCCACTCTCATTCCAGCCTTTTTTTGCCTCTGGGACAGTAATGTTCATTGCAAGATTTGGAAAAGCGACCCTGAGCCGCGATCGCTTGTGTCGGATAGAAGCTTGACGCAGCTATTATTTACGGCCGATCTCAGACCAACGCCGTTAGCCTTTATACCACGACGACTTCATTATTGCTGTACATGTTATCCAAACATGCTTCTCGGCTCTCAAGGGAAAGTGCAATATTCTCTCCTCTTTACTGCAATTCAAAGGACTCCGCGGGCTCACCTTCTCGCGCTCTCCATTCCTTCACCAATTCTCCATCCATGACTCCATGCACATAACACTCACCAACAAGTGAAAAGCAATTATTGCAACCAGCTTTGGCCCTCAGAACAAACGGAATTGTAGACCCAAAAAGAACCACAACTACATCTCCTTCTTGCATACTCGCTGGCCCAATGCCCATGTGGCCACTTTTGGTGACGAAGAAACGTCGCCAATTGCATGCCGAAGAGAATCGTGCTTGGAAGGTATTGGGGTCTCTTTTCTGAGTAAATGAGCTGCGTAGCTTTTGGCCAAGAGAGGGTCTAGTGAAGCTGATGTCGAGTATATTCGACAGCCAGGCCATCGCATCATCCCACATGCCAGGGGTTTGATCGGCTCTGATGCCATCACCAGGCCTAGCACCTTCATCACCGCGATTTGCACAAAGTGTGAGTATAAATGACGTGAAAATCCGATCTGGTGTAGAGTACGGGGCTGTCAAAGCATAAGAACGGACGGACATCTCGGTGTCGAGTTGATTGGTGCGAAGAATTTGCTCGTCCTGGATGATTAAATCTTCGCATATTTTCCAAGCAGATCGAACGAAACTACGATCTTCCGCCATGACCTCGTTGTAAATGGTGTACTTGTCATCTCCTACAGGTAACAAGGGCTCAGATACTGTCTCTAGTGAAGATAGTGTGAGACCTTTTGCGTGCAAGGTTTTGGTATTGATCAGATCTTTGAACGGCTGAGTCAATATGGGCTCTTTTAAATCTGCATTATATCCCGTCTCACGTAACAATCTCCGATGAGGGCTGTGTAGTGTTGAATAGTCAGGTGACCATTGGAAATCCTCATGAGCGAGCTCATGGGAGCGTCTCTGCTGTGACCAAACGGGAACCCATGATGGACAATCTGGAATAGAATTATGCCCTTCATGTGCGATAAAAGACAACACGTCTAAAGAAAGATGAAAAACGATGAGCCAAACGGTTACATCTGTGAAAGTCCTTGCAGATGACTTTGTGTAATCCGGCTCGATATATGGTCTTTGGTTGATCCCATTCTCAACGGCATGCCAATCGGCCGATAAATTGAGTACGGCAAAGACGTGATCGACGGGTTGTGTGGCTCCACGGATTCGACCAGACTCCAGCAATCCCATCAAGAGAGGACGCTCGCTTTCAGCTCTGATTTGACACATGTAGCGAACAGGATGAAGTGGAAGAGCAGTCCATGAGGAATTGAGTAGATTTGACTTCCATATCGCACTCGACTTCCATACCACTGAGAAACCATGCGCAGTACGACTGAGATACACAACGGCTGACGCCAGCGCCTCCCAGTCTAGTTCCCAGTCGCCTACGATAACCACAGCATGTTTTGCGAGCGCAATCTCTTGCACTGTCCAGACTCTCATAAACCATGGGTGTAGAAAGAATTTCCTCAATATTTTCCATTCCGAGGCATGGCTAGGTGGGAATCCAGAATCACTTCCGGCATACGCTCTTCTGTCTTTTGAGTTGTAAAAGGCCTGAGCTATGAAGGCAAGGATAACAGGCATTTCTCCGTAGTTTGCTAATCGCGCGCGACCAGCGAGTTTATCGAGCCAGGAGCTGGATACTGGGTTGAATGCATCTTCGTTGGTGCTGACATGGAGTTCTGCCCCTAACCACACGCGTACACTCTGAGCATTCTGATAGATTTTTCGCATACCTTTGACTTGACTTGAACGCTCGTCCAAATCATCTTGATTGATGCAGAGGGCATCAATCCATAGTAAGCAGGTATCGCTATGATTCTCCAGCGGTCGTTCCCACTTGTTATATGCGATATCGCGCCAAATATGCCGACTAGAATGTAGAACATCATCTTGTCTGAGAAGACTCAGCCCGTGATCTTGAAGTTCTCCAGGTTCAGTCGAAGGTAGCGGACGAAATGCACGTAGTGCTCCGTCCAGGCTCCTGGTCACGCGTTTTGGTACGCCGTTGCAGAGGACCGGGTTGGTGGCGTAGTTAAGGCCCCACACATACGATAGGGCGACGTAGGGAGGAGCATTATCGATGTCTTGGATGGTAATAAGACCAACTTGCACAGGTTCACTTGGCCATCCAGGTACGATACTCAAGAGGCGGATGGAGTGTTCGGCATGAGGAAGTGCTTGATAAACTGTGTGCTCGGCCATTTGACGTCACACAAGCCCTAGCAGCAACTGCGATGCTACTTTCGAAAGAATATGTGCACCTGATAGCATTTACAATCCTTTAGAGATACATGCAATATTGTCAAGCCTATAGCTGATGATATCCAGGTGTTGAAACAGGCGAGGCTGAAACGTTGTTGTGGCTGTGTAGCCGCCTTGAGTATATATGCATGCGCCGGCTTTGCTCTCACCTATAGACACCTCCCAGTACTAGCACATCGAAACAAAAGTTCGTGTCAGCTCTGATCTGAAGAAAACTTATCTACCTCAATGCAATAATGCAATTCGCTACAATCCTGCGTGAGGAGATCTCCCAACGAAACTTCTGTAAGCGTATCTGACCCTTAGTTTATCACGAAGACCAACATACCATAGATATCTACAGCCAGTGGCAAGTCTCACTATTTGAAGTTCGGGATTCAAATGTATAACTGATCGATTTAGGGTACTTGGGCTAACAGCCTTATTATCAATCCCGTCGTTTGTGGGGTTACTAGTGCAATACTTTGCACTCCTACACACACAATGGTCGCTCATATATATAACATGCGTGCAGCTGTATGGGATTACTACCCTTCTATCCCATGATAGCATACTCATTAATCTAGATTCAACGTTATCATAACAATTCTCTTAGTCTCCCCGTTCCTGAACATAGACGACGATAACGTCCTGCAATATGACTATCGCATATTCTTCTGGCTCGGGCTGTCTATTTGCAACTTTGGTTGTGCTTATATGGGGTGGTGGCCGAGTTTTGTTATGGGGGGATTGTTGATTGGTGTTATTGGGACTCATGTCGTAGCTTATACGACGTGTCAGCCGATTATCATGAGTAGGTTGGTTGGAGGGGATGGGCGGGAGCGCATGATGCTCGTTGTTCCGGAGAGAGGGAGTTGGGCTGAGTATTGGAGTCGGGTATTTGAGAGAAACGAGGGTCGATTTTTTAGCTTAGATGAAATGGAGGATTAGATTGAGGATGATAAGCCTCGGCGCATTCTTGAAATTGCATAGATCTTCTACGGGTATTCGTGAATTTCCCACCTCGTTTGCCTATTTCTTCATACCTACTCGTCCTCATACATCGAATCGATCCACGGCTTCAAGGCACAGAGCCCAAACTCCACCGCCTCTTCCGTTCTGATTGTTCTACTTCCCTGTCCTGGCACTAGATTAACCCACGCGTCAAACAATTTGTGTGCCGTCAGTTTTCCTAGTCCCTTCTCCGCAAGCAATGAATCATTCGCTACAGCCGGCTCAATACCTGCCACCCCGCCAAACACTAGTAGCAAATGCTTGAACTGACCAAGGACCTTGTTGTGAGAAGTGCTCCTGTTGTCAGGCAAGATAGAATGAACGGGGACGCCGCGTTCAGAAGTGCCCATGGTGAAGTCATAACCATCGGGGTATTCGCATTCAGAGAAGATGGAGCTGATCGATTGCGCGCGTCGGACGGTATAACCCCAATAATAGCCTGATTCTTCGCGAGGGAGGCTATTTGCACATGCCGTAGCTTCCAGGTCGTTACACTCTGCTTCGGAGACATGAGGCCAGGAAGAAGGTGGATTAGCGTTGGTGAAGCGTATTGTGATACGCATTCCTGCTTCAACAGGTGTTTCTGGGGGTACTGGAACTCGAACCGGGTAGGGCAACCCACATTCGACGTATGCATATTCCTGGTTTGATGTTTTCTTGTTCCTGCTCTTTGATGCCTTTGGCGATGGTGCTGTCCCTACAACCGCGCCTTCACGATATCGGCACCATTCATGGCTCCGCAGGTGATGAGGCATGTCCATACTCGGGAGACACCCTGCCTGTTCCAGATTCTTATGTTTCGGGAACAAAGTCATGCGCAAATGGGGTGGACACTCTGCAAAGTTGAGCACGTGGAATAGGAACTGATCGGGGTTTTGCCAGGGCTCATCTTCTTCCAGGATAGAGTCAAGCACTTCCTGTTTCGATTTTTTGTTTTTGCCTCGAAGGTACTTCGGGGCCACGACCTTGGTGTCTACGTTGTTCGGGTCATCGTCAAAGACAACAATTTCGTCGACGCAGAAGATGGCTGCAGCACGTGCAATGCGACCCACTTGTACAGTTTTGAGATCTGGCTTCTTAGCATTGTTGAGCCAGCTTCCAGGTAGAGCAATACTGACAGTCCAGTCCCGTGCTTTCGTGGGCTTGAACAGTGCAGTCGGCCTTGAGGTGTCCAGGTCAGCATTATCATCTTGGGGATCGTTCTTCAACTTCTTTGACGGACCACTCGCACTCTCAACTTGGCCTGTCTGGTGGATTATCACAGCCGAAGCCTTGCGTTTCTAGCAGTTGTTAGGTTGGCGATGCTTATTTCGCTCAATGGATAGCTTACGGTGCCCTGAGCTTCGCTTCCGCCCTTTTTTGATCGAAGCTTATTGGCCATGGTAGTATCACCACCGATCGCCATAATGCGTCCCTATCTTGCTGAATATATCAGCTCCTGCCGGCGAGATATTGGTTTTGTTGCTTCCTGTAACTATCGTGCAAAACAATGGGTATGATCAGAGTGTTTTGAAAAGTGCAAAGTCTGGGTCCTGCATTAGCGTGAACGCCCCCCACATCCCTGTCGGCCTTCCCATCATCAGGCAACGGCAAGGCGGCGTAGCAAGGCAACCAACCAGCAGTCATTCTCTCGTTTTCTCACCCCTTTTGCCTCTCTCACCTATCCAGACTCGTCACAAACTTATCTGCATACTTGCATACCACGAGATAGAAGTGAAAAGCCCATCTGAGTCCCCGAAATGGAGAGTCAAAAGTATCACAACCCTCCCCCTTACTTCCAATATCCCGCTAGGTAACGACCCCACCTAGGCCCAACATTCTCACAACCACGACAAATGCACTCATAACCTTCTTCGCGCTCTACCTCACCACCCTCTTCAGCACCGACTCCTGGGCTGCAGCGCGCAACTCGCCGTACCGCGCACCCGGCGCAAACTCCTTCTATCGTCCCGCTACAGTTGTTGAGCCAGGAAGCTACCAGGCAGGCATGCATGGACGGGGGAATAGAGGGCCGGGCAGTGGTAGTGATGGTGGGAGAGGCGTGGGTAGAGTGCCACAGTCGAGGGATTCGAGGGCCCCGATTGGAATGGGGGCTACAGCGAGTTGTGGGGCTTGTATCACATGAGGTCGAGATAGGAACGTGTTTCTAAATGAGAATCAGGACAAGGGATTGATATCGGAGACTTGTGGAATATATATCAGGCGCCATTCTCGGAGGATGGACACAATCATGTGCTAGAGCACGGCTCAACTCAGACGTGGAAGATATTGCATAGTACATCTATATCCATTATGCGCCACGTCGAACATTGGTACTCATCAGGGTTATCTTTTTACTCTTTTTCTTTTTCCCACCACCTTGCTTCTTTGGTGCTTCTTCGTCACCCAGCGACATTGCCTGTACTTGTGCAATCATATCTTCTTCCTGCAATAAATCTTTCTCCCACCCCTGGAGCCAGCCATCATCCACATCGTGATCTGGCTGTGGTGTTATGAGTGGTGATGCACCGGCCACAGCAGCCGTGCCCCATACTGTGCGCGGTGCAGACGGGCTTGTCGACGGCGATGCTAATGATGCAAAGCCCTCGCCACGTCGCGTCGGCCACGGCGGGGACGTTGAAGCCATGTCACTATTAGCAGCAGACGGGCCATCAGAAACAACACCAGGCGCCAAAGGCTGGAAGTCGTCCGCCGAGAACCTTTCTGAAATACTCGTGCGTTTCCGCCGGCCTGACGCAAACTCGGCATATTCTGCCTTTTCTGCTCGCAGACGCGCCTTCTCTTCCCGTGTTTCTTTCTCTGTGTGCCTCTTTCTCCGTCTTTCGATATCAGGTCGAAACTGCTCCAACACCTCAGGCGAGACTGTGTCTGTCCAGTCACACTCCAGAAATCCCACTTCGCAACCATACGGCAGGTGAGCTAGATACTTGGTGCGTTTTCGCAGCTCGTCGTCGACAACATGGCCGGTTGAAACATGCTCAACTCGGGGTAAGATGGTGGCAGGAAATGATGCAAAATTACCAAACGCCGCTTTCAGAATGCGAATATCGAGAGGCGAAAGGTAGTAATGGAACAGGGCTTGGTAAAAATAATATTCAGATGGCGTATTATGGTGTTCGTGTTGTTGTCGATTGCGTATTTCCGCAAGTGTTGCCGGGATGCCGTGGCTAGTTCTGGATGAATGTGAGGACGTGGACATGGCGCGTTGCTGTTTGCCTCCAGTAGATGGCGCTTCTGAATTTGTAGGTGGCGCTGCAAAATCTTGTCCTGACTTGGCGGCATTTTGCAGGCTGTACATCTCTGGTATGGCGTCTTGGGAGTCATTGAAGACAATCGGAGCCCTTTTAATCTTTGGCTCTGCAGGCTTCACAGGCATCTCTGGTGGATTTCCGATGCCTTTAATCTTTTCTTTGGACTCACGTATACTTCGAACAGCTCTCCTCATCCACTCAATATTGTCCTCGCCAAACATAACCTCGTCTTCCTTCTCTTGTTGCTCAAGCTTCGCAATCTCCTGGTCGAATTGCTCCATCATGTAATCTTCCCCTCCTCGCATTACACGGGCGTAGTCCATGGCCTCGGCTGCAAAGTGCCAGGGGATATCCTCGTCCTTGCCTAAAGCATCAGCTCCATCACGCGGCATGGCCAGCGTGCTACCCGCCGACCTGACTACTAATCGAAGGATCACATCGCCACCTTCCCGCGGTGGCTCGCCCTCCTGACCAATGTACCAACGCACTGGTCGAGTCTCTACCATATACACAGTGTCAAAACACAGTGGACACTTCTTGGACCGTGCCCTCTTCTCTGGGGGCTTGCCTTCGTCTTCAGAGTGCATGTAGCGTATCAGACAGGGCAGACAGAAGATGTGGCCGCACCTGGCCATCCTCGGGGCTACCGGAGTTCCGAGGCAAATGGGGCAGGAGGCTTCTTGAGAAAGCTCCGAGGCCAATATCTGTAGGACGTTGTTCCAGTCCAGATGGATATCGGCGTCGGCGCCTTGGGCGCGGTAGTCGCGCCGCGGGTCAACGATGAAACGATAGTTGGCGTGAACATATCTCGCCTTATCGACCGCATGGTAGCCGGAACCAAGACCCCAGGCCGGATTTCGCCGATTGTGCCTGCCGTAGCCATGGGAATGGTGGTTCTGTGGCCGTGGCGGCAGGCTAAAGTTCATGAGATGGGTGATGGACGTCTGTCCTTTGCGGTTGTTGAAGGGACGCATGGCAAGCTGCTGCTGTCAGCTGCTGTGCTCGACTGTCCGATACCTGTCTGTGATGAGGACTCACCGATTCGACAATAGCATCCTCGTCCGTCGGTCTGAAGCGCTTGGAGCCCTTGTGCTGCTTCTTGCCCTGCTGATTGTTCCGTGGCGCGGGCGAGGACCTGCTCGACGCCCCCGTTCCGAAGTTACCCCGCTGCTGGCCGAAGAAGTTTACCGTGCTGAGGGAGCCGGGCTGGATTGGAGCAGGAGAGGCGGGCCCAGACGAGCCAGCTGTTTTGGAAGAAGACGCAACCGGCGGCGGGTTGGAGGACATCGTGTTGCCCAATCAAGGGTCCACGACGGGTGCGCGACGATGACGATGGCGCCCTAGAGCACCGTCACAGCCGGTGGAAGAGGGTGCAGGTGTGGCAGAAGGACGGAGAAGGGAGCATGCAGCGCGGTTCAGGGATAATTGGAGGGGTGGGTATGGTGTGTTGGGTCCCCCAGAGGGCGACTGGAGGTGGAGTCACACAGTGGCGTCAGGGTACCTGGGCAGACGACATATGAAGAGTCACGTGCCGCGAAGCCATGGCTGGGGCCAGCGCCCCTGTGCCGAAACAGAGCCATCAGATTTCGCCGCCCATGCCAAAGGACCACGCCGATAGCCTCGACATCTACACGCCTCCTCCCTTAGCACACGCCTGGCACTTGGTTCTACTGAGGCCCGGCTGGCCCGCCCGGATCACAAAGCAGTCAGTAAGTGTCCGGCCGTGTGCACGCGCACAGACGTTGTCGCTCGCATTATTGTGTTGCGCCTGGAGTGATTACCAACGACACAACGCCGCCTCAGTCCCCAGGCATCCTCGCCTCTCCCTCTTCCGTTTCGTCGGCAGCCAGTTCCATCTCTGCTGCGCTCATGTCGTCGTGCTGATACAATGACCCCGCGCTCAGCCCGCTGCCCCGCTACCCGCCGCAGTAACAGCTCGCCCGTCGCAGCCGCCTCCGCCCTCGTCGCGCGACCCTCTTCCGCACCCCGGCTGTAATTGTCAACCGCCCCCCAACCTCGCTTCCTCCGTCCGGGCCATTGCTCCCCCCGTCGCGCTCGACGACGCCCGCCCGCTCGCCGCCTCTCTGCGCCCTCCGTTGCCTCACACGTTGGACGCTTGGTCTCGCTGGCCGGCGCCCGACTGTAGAGGCAACATCGCCGCCTGCCGCCCATGATGCCAGGCCCCCATGGCCCGCCTGCCGGCCCCATGCACCAGGGACGGAGGCAGGAGCACCAGTACTACCACCACATGCCGCAGCAGACGCACTCGCCGGTCCATCCCAACTCCTACGTCCACTACGGCCACCCCCAGCACTACGGCCATCCATACGCCTACCCGCAGCACATGCAGCAAATGCCGCAATGGAACCCCTACCACCAGCCCCAGCCGCAGTACGCCATGCCTCCACGCCAATTCCAGCCGCATGCATCGCCCGTCGTAGTATCGTCGCATCCCCACATGGCAGCCATGCCTCCCGTCAACCGCTCCATGGGCCAAACCCCGCCCATCGTGCATTCACACACCCCCCCGGTCCAGCGCATACAAACACCCCAGCCCGCGCCCTCGACGCCGTCTGCGCACTCGCAGACTCACTTGTCGTCGTCAACCCCCCCAACAAACACAACCATTGATACGCCTCCTCCGGTCCTCGAGTCGAAACCTGCCCAGCTTGCACCGCCTACTCCTGTCCAGCCTGCAGTCCGCGCGCCATTCTACCCGCCCCTTCCCTGGGTTTCTGCCCCTGGTCCCTTTCCTCCGCGTGCTGCTAGGCGAAGGAGACGGCGAAGGGCGCCTGTAGCTGCTGAGGAGGAAGGCCTGGCACTTCCCTCGCGTGGACACGCCGTGGACGAGGATCCTATTCAGAACCCAGACGATATCGAGGATGGTGAACAGACCCCAATTGAGGGGCCTGACGAGTCGCTCGCTTCCACTATCGCCGTGCCCTCAGATGCAGAAGTTGACACTCCTTCTACCTCGCACCCTCCTTCTGAGGCTGACCCAGCTCACGTTACCACGCCATCCACTATGCCGCCATCTGCTCCATCAACCGCTGCTGCAACAAAACATGCACGCACGGCCACTATTCCCGCCATCCCCCTCTTCCCCATCAAATCTGCAAAACCACCGAGTGCCGCTTCGGCCACCCAAAAGTCTGCCAAATCGCCTCTAGCCAACCAGCAGGCGCACGCTAAGGCAGAAGAGGGCTCAGTCTCTGCGACGGAACCGATTGCAGACATCGAGGACACATCCAAAGCATCAACTCCGAAATCAGCCCCGCCCAAATCATGGGCCGAGCTTCTGAGGGCGAAGAATGCTCCGGCTGTAGTCCCCCCTCCCGTCACTCCCAACGTCAACGGCGTTGTTGCAGTCAATGGACCTCCGGCTCCGCGCAGCAATACCCTAGCCGATGTCCTTGCATCCTTCTCGGTTGATTCGGAAAAAAAGGTTTCATTTCTAGAGCCCCGTGGCCTTGTAAATACGGGCAATCTGTGTTATATGAATTCTGTGCGTTTTCCGATCAATCATTGTACCAAGCCTACTAATATTCCTGTAGATTCTTCAAGTCCTGTTATTCTGCGTTCCTTTCTATGATTTTCTAGATCAGGTTGCGAAGCGCGCTGTGCATAGCTTCAAATCTGAGACGCCTCTTATAGACGCTTTGTAAGTTGATATTGTCTAAAAATGGCGTTGTATTGTACTAACTCAACAGAATCATGTTCATGCGCGACTTCAAACTTATCGATACTGCAACATCTGTCGAGCAACTCCGGCTTCGCCTGAAAGGCAACGAGTTAGAGCAGTACGGCGACCCACTCACACCAGAGTATGTCTACGATGTCATCCGGCGCTTGCCTCGTTTCGATAACATGAAACGAGGGCAGCAAGAAGATGCCGAAGAGTTCCTAGGCTTCTTACTCGCTGGGCTACATGATGAGGCCGCCCATATCATCAAGAGTGACAAGCAAAACCAATTGCCAGACACCAACGCATCGCCGAGCAGCGAAGGCTCCAAATCAGTAGACAGTGGGTGGCAAGAAGTTGGCCCCAAGCAAAAGGCGGCCAATACTCAATCTTCTGGCGCGATCGAGTTCGAGACGCCCATTACCAAGATCTTCGGCGGAAAATTGCGGTCCGAATACAAGAAACCCGGCGAGAAAGCATCGGTCACCCTGGAGCCCTACCAACCCCTCCAGTTGGATATTGGCGAGGCAAACATAAACAACATCTCCGACGCACTGAAAAACCTGACCCGATTAGAAACGTTGGATGGAGCAGCCCGTGGTGCTCGTGCTTCTACCAAGCAAGTTCACATCGAATCACTTCCACCTGTACTGATACTCCACTTGAAGCGCTTCCACTATGACACACATGGCCCACAGAAGATTTGGAAAAAGGTTGGATATCCACTTGAATTAGAAATTCCAAAAGAAGTGTTCCCGCCGCACAAGCGCAGCAGCTACATGACCAATGGAGTATTCCCACGATACAGACTGACTGCTGTTGTCTATCATCATGGAAAAAACGCAAGCGGTGGCCATTACACTGTCGACCTTCGCCGACAAGAGGGTAAAGAATGGATTCGGATGGATGACACGACCCTCCGTCGCATCCGTGCGCAAGATGTGGCAGAGGGTGGAGCGGAGGAAGATCCAAAAGTCCTTGCTGCTGCGCTTGAGCAGCACAAAAACGACGCTAGCAAGAGCAAAAATTTCTTTGCTCAGATTGACATAGATGAGGAGGCTGATAAAGGAGCGTGGAGTCAGGTGAATGGAGCAGAAAAGAAAGAAAACAACAAGAAGTGGGGCAATGCTGTGAATGGTACAGCAACGCCCAACTCGGCTGGGAAGAGGACGCCTTTGCCAAAAGAAAATGCGAGAGACAACAAGGTAGCGTACATCTTGTTCTACCAGCGCATAGAGGATTGAGGCATGTCCATGTTGGTGGTAGGACATACAAACATATGCGCCCTCGCCTGTAATATCTATAACGGCATTATGGCAGCGATCAAAAGTTATCTAAAAGTACTTACGTCACGGATAATGGGAAGCATAGACTGGGGCTTTGATGCCATGGCGGTGTTTCCTTTACATCTTCAAATGATGCTAGGAGAAGCAGGGGGCGGTGGACTGATACCCTGGTGGCCAAGAGGGGTGTCTAGGATAGGACCGAATAATGATGATATAACTTTGAAATTTTGTGCCTCTTTATCAGTGATGTTTGGTGCATCTTGGGATGTGACTGCTTGCTCAGTAAGCTAGACCAAGCTCTAAAGCTATCGACATTGCCCCTCCACCCCACCAAAGCTTCCTTGTCGCACAATTGAGACTGCGGCTTTCTGTAACATATCCCTACGTTGCCTTCTATTGCAATGCTCATCACAGAGACACACAAAGATGTGCCGACTCAGACGGGTGGGGATATGAGTGAGCAATAATCAGGATAACTTGAGGAAGGGGGACTAATGACCACATAGGGATCTTCCTATTTCATCCGACTATCCCAAACTACCCCAAAGCAAAGTTTCCAGGTGTTGTTGTCTTCTCTGAGATCTATCAAGGTGCGACTTCCTGTGTCATCTTTTTTTTTTTTTTTTTTTTTTCGGGCGGGGTTATCAAGGATTCTCTGATTCTACAGATGGAATCGTTCGTCTTGTACAATTATAATCACACGACCCTATCATTTCCAAACTCCATCATTCTCAAAATTATTTAATTCTTCTTAATATACAAAGTTCAAGCAATCCTAACGTAGGCAGTGACCGGGCCTGTAGCACGCTTCGCTCGCCAAATCGCTTCTCAAGGCTACATTGTCGCAGCCCCATCTTCGTACCATGAATTTACCGGACCAGAGGCACTAGCCTACGATGGGCCAGGCACAGATAAAGGCAATGAATGGAAGATAACCAAGAAAGTCGAAGCATACGATGAAGATGCCACACTCTCCGTCGACACACTACTAAACCTACCCACGTGCAACGGCCGCATCGGCGCAACTGGTAACCTCCTCACTTCCATGCACCTTCTAAAACATTCTTAGAACTGACATTTTTACTACAGGCATGTGTCTCGGCGGCCACCTCGCCTACCGCTGCGCCCTAGACCCCCGCGTCGTCAGCGCAATCTGCTACTTCGCTACTGACATCCACAGCCACAGTCTCGGCCTAAATAAATCGGACAATTCGCTCCAGCGCGCAAAAGACATCAAAGGCGAGCTTGTCATGATTTTTGGCAAAATGGACAACCATGTGCCACCCGAGGGTAGAGACCTGATTCGAAAGACGCTACATGAGGCAGGTGTGACGTTTTCGTTTTACGAACATGCATGGGCGCAGCACGCGTTTATTCGGGATGAGCTGAGTAAGGGACGGTATGATGCGGCGTTGAGTGGAGTGTGCTTTGAGATGCTGAGGGAGTTATTTGGGAGGACATTGAGGAGTGAATTGGGGCCTAGGGAGGGTGGTGAGGTGGAGATTGAGGATGTTTGTTGAAGAGTGTAAGGGTTGGGGGGGGGGGGGGGGGGGGGGGGGCCTTGGTGGACGGGGGAGAAGCGGACGCGGGCGGTTGATCTTGGGCGGAGTAGTGTTTGGGAGGACATTTTTG